>VMBQ01003786.1:26039-45573 GCA_007657795.1 Dreissena rostriformis | reverse complement strand
TTGACCTTGAAGGATGACCTTGACCTTTCACCACTCAAAATGTGCAGCTCCATGAGATACACATGCATTTAACATTTTTTTTTTTTACCTTTGACCTTGAAGGATGACCTTGACCTTTCACCACTCAAAATGTGCAGCTTCATGAGATACACATGCATGCCAAATATCAAGTTGCTATCTTCAATATTGGAAAAGTTATGACCAACGTTAAAGTTTTCGGACGGACGCACAGACTGACAGACGGACGGACAGACGGACGGACGGACTGACAGTTCAACTGCTATATGCCACCCTACCAGGGGCATAAAAATAACACCTTTGAAAAGTTTGCCATACAACAGTTCTGTATAAACAACGAGAAATACAGAGTCAATCATCTGTTCATTCTCTGAATTCCCTGTGTTAAGATACTGATCTTGGAGAAACAAGAAATGTATTGTAAGATCACCGATGTCCCCACATTCGGCTTTTGTCTGAAAACTCATCGAACAAGGGCAAATCTATATTCCACTAACCCCCCCTCCCCCCCCCCAATAAAGTGGTGGCATTAAAAAAGAACATCATTTTTTTAAATAGCAAAATAGTCATCGTGTCATGACTGCATCTTGCCAACTTACCTACAACCATGAGTGTAAACTCAAACCCCTTCTTCACAGATTTTCGGTGCACCTGGTTTGGTAGGTTGGCAAACCCCACATAGCCAGATTGGTCCGGGTTCACAAACTGCAAATACAAGATTAACAAGAAAATTTAAATAATGGGCTTAATGCATGTGTGTTAAGTGTTGTCCCAGATTAGCCTGTGCAGTGCACACAGGCTAATCTTCACAACATTTTCCGCCTAAACTTGATTTTTGCTAAGAAGAGACTTCCTTAAAAAACGAAAAATACAACAAAAACGGAAAGTATTGTCCCTCATTAGCCTGTGTGGACTGCACAGGCTGATTTGAAAGAACACTTTACGCAAATGCATTAAGCCCTAATTTCCTAGAGAAAGACTCAAATACAACTTGAAATATTCATCTTGGCCCGTACTTAGCCCTAAGTGTATATTGTAAACCTAATCTGCACTCAAGTGACATTTTTCCATCACATTTTGTATGTAAAACCCACATATTTCTGTTAGCAATATATTAAAATACTAAACATCTAAGCTATTTTTAAGAGTTTAAAACATAAAACTGTTTAATATTTTAACGTGAAACAGCCAGAAACTTGAGGAGTTTTATAACTTTAAGAAATTCTCCCAATAGAGATATGTGAATAAGAGCTTTGCTGTTTTTCTAGTGGCAAGGCTGTTGGTGGGGTGGAATACAACACTAAGTTATATTCACCAAAGGCTCCTGTCTTTTTCTTTTACAGAATGTAGAATTCATGTACATGTACATTGTATCATTGTGATACAGATATCAGATACAATAGTTCAGCATCCAACCTTGCATAATATTTTAAACAAGGGACAAAAATATTCAACAACTGCACTAATCCTGCAGGATGAGTGCCTTACAATGTTCACTCCTCCTGCAAACACATTCACTCTATAGGAGCGGACAAGTGGAATTTTTGTCCCCTGTATTTACATCCATACAGTCTGCTTTGGTGAGAACTACACATGAGAACTGCTCCTATACAAAGTTTTCTGGAGCACTTTTGCTGACAGGTCATTACAGCTTTCCCCCCTATTACATACAAAGTAAGCATACAATTATTCAAGGAATTTTATTTTTATCACCTGGTTAGATCTTATCAGGGAGGCTTACAAACGGGGAGGCTTACAAATGCTGCCTTCATTGCACCAGTTTATCTTATCGATAATGTGCAAGATTTCTCAGATACATTCCAAATCATCAGCACCATCAGTTAGCAATAAATTTTATTTACCTAAAAGCTTTTAGAAACTTTTCAGGGGAGACAACTTGTATAAGAGTTCATTTCACACTTTAATTTCACCCCCCCCNAGGTAAGTACAGTATTTAAGTCATATTGTGGAAATAATTTTACAAACTCATATGTTTCCTGGGCAAGCTTAGTGGACGGAAGCTATAATGCTTAATGGTTCTTAGATATAATGCTAAGCAGATCTGTGCTCTTATAAAGCTTAGAAGATCTTAGCTTTAATGCTTAGCGGATCTAAGCTTTACAGCTATCTTTTCTCTTAAAGCTTAGCAGATCTAAGCTCGAAGGCTAAGAAAATCTAAGCTTGCAAGCTTTGTGGATCTAAACTCTAAAGCTCAGCAGATTGAAGCTTTTAAGTTATATCTTACCTCTGAAAGTCGGTTTCTTTATGATTGAATTTTAATTAGGCAGCAGTCAATAGACATGACCATTTTATTAAATGATAATTTCAAATACACACACTTACAATTTGCTTTGAAATTTGATCAACAGCCTAGTAAAGAGGAAACAGAAGCAACCACTGTGAATGAAGTGCGTTAATCAGGACATACACTACCTTCAACATGGAAAACACTGCACCACAACATATTAATATGTGCCTACTTCAATTAAACTTATACATATACTGCATGTACTATTACAGATTTCTGAAACATAAACTGTATTAAGATATTTTAAGTCAACCACTCAATGTGCTATTCAATAAAAAGAAATAAATGAATATAATTAACCATAGTAAACGCTTAAAATCAAGTGAACCATTTTGGAACGAACTGACACTATTTATAATTTTTATGCAATTTTGTTCTCAGCCTACAATTTATTAAAGTTTTTAAGGGTGAAAAGTAAACAAATAATGTATTAATACACACACACACAGACACAATCATGCATCAAGATAAATATCATCAGCCACCAAGTAACAGAAATGTTGTGTGGTATGCACAGTGCCATACTAGATGGGAAACTCAACATGATAATCATTCAGCAACACCTGGTATATTTTCAGCAATGAAGATTTATCACCTAGGGAATTCTCAGAGCATAAGTTTGAACAGACCTTGTATTAACTGATTAATGAGATTATTGCAGATTTAAAGGGTATTAACCCTTTACAGAGTTTCACTAAAAGATTTCAAATGAGCCATGTTCTGCAAAAACTGGGCTTAATGCATGTGCAGTCAACACAGGCTAGTCACTGACGACACTTTCCTCATCGACTTGATTTTCTTTTAAAAGACCTCCTTTAATCATAAAATTAGATAAAAGCTGAAAGTGTCATCCATCATTGGTGTGGGGACTGCACAGGCTTATTTGGGATGAGACTTTATGCACATCCATTTACCAGTAGCCATGGTAGCAAAGTATTCCCAGATTGAGGCTCAACTGAGAATGACATTATCGCAGATTTAAGGGGCACTAACCTCTTAAACAATTTAACCCTTTGAGTGCTGGAACCGGATTTTGAAGGNCAGAGACTCTGATGGTCCACATACAATAATTCTTTCGGCTTGTAAGAGTCCATGGAAGTGGAAAGCCATTCTTGACACAATATCAATCAAGTAGATCAAATGCATAACTAGAAATAGGAACACACACAGAAGCAAACCTTCTATTATGAGATCTACCAGTAATTGTGGTAGTTGTATCAAACATTGGATCTTGAAACATATTGTTATCTTATAACATCAATTAATTTGTACTTAAAACAAATGATTTTTTGGTTTCAAAATCTCTTAAAATGATCTTCACGAAACAGGATATAGGTAAAGTGATTGTTAAATATTTGAAGAAGGATGATTTTTTTTTACATTAACTTTCATATACAACACCATTTGCAACAATACCTTTTTGATATGAACAGGTCTTTGGAAAAAAACCTGGCTTAATGCAAGTGTGTAAAGTATCTTTCAATATTAGCCTGTGCAGTCCGCACAGGCTATCAGGGTCAAAACTTTCTGAAATTGTACTGGATTTACATTAAGAAGAGATTTTTTTTATTTATTTTTTAAATCTATAAAGGCTGAAAGTGTAATCCCTGATAAGCCTGCACAGGCTTATTTTGGACAATACTTAACGCACATGCATTAAGCCCGATTTTTACAAAACCCTGTTCATATTTTTGTTATTCTAAATGTAAGAAAGACAAATGACACTACAATAATATCCGCTTTTTACAGTGACCTTTGTGAGTTGTTTGCTTTTGTTGAATTTTTGTAATTATGTGAGAGTATCTTTAGTAAAAGCATTACACATAGTTTTTTTATAATAATGTTGTCATTAATAACAATTACCATAAACTCAACGGAAAGTCAAAAGATGACAAATTATAGCTATGAAATGATGAAAACTGTTCCAGCTCGCAAATAAGTAAAACATCAGATATCTAATACCGCGGAAGAAATGTATACACAAGAGGGCCAAAGTGGTCCTTATGTGATGTTTTGAGAGCAGAACAAGTTAAGTAGCTAATAAAGTCAAAATTAACCATGTGACCAAATGACGGATGACCAATGTTAACCTTAGACCATTATTGAAACAAACTTCTAAGATTATCAGAATAATTTGTTATATTCCAAACATTACATATTTGGGCCTTGTTACATTTCAGAGAGGAAAGTTCCTTTATTAATAGACTATATTGAAACATGTGATCCCTGGGACACAGCAAGTTTATACTCAGGGGTTATGATTTCAACAAACTTTGTACAGGACAACGATATCATGTAACACACAAAAATACCAAACCTCTTGGTCTTGCCGTTTCAGGGGAGATTTCTTATCATTTTGCTTTTTAAATCTATACAAACCATGTTACCCCTGGGGCGTGGCCAGTTTTGATCCCCCAGGGCATAATTTGAAAAAACTTTATACAGGACCAATACATGATGCTAAGTACCAAATATCAAAGCTCTGGGACTTGCAGTTTCAGAAAAGATGTGTTTGATTATTTTGCTATATAACTCTATATTAATCATGGAATGACCAGGTATGACCAGTTTTGACACCTGAGAAGCATCATTCCAACATACTTAGTAGAGGACCATTATAAGATGTTACATAACAAATAGCAAAGCTCTTTGCCATCAAAATTATCGCACCCTTAAAGCTGTCTACTTAACAAATCTAAGAGACCCTACAACTCACCACCCTGATAAGCCATATGCTAGGTAGTATAAACATTTAGTTGTTGGGAACATAATCATGGGTAACCCAGGTTAATGCTATCCTCTCACAAGGATGGAGATAACTAGCATTCACTGGAACATTTCTATAATAATCTTTGTCCACCATCTTGACAAGCATATAGAAACTTTAACCCTTTGCATGCTGGGAAATTTGTCATCTGCTAAAATGTTGTCTGCTAAATTTTAGCCTATGCAGTCCACACACGCTTATCAGGGACAACACTTTCCGCCAAATTGATTTTTGTTTAGAGACTTCCTTAAAACTAAAAATTCCATAAAGATGGAAAGTGTCGTCCCTGATCAGCCAGTTCTGTTGTTCACATAACCTAAAATGCCCAGGCATGTTCAGTATAATGATGTTAACCTTTACTCATATTCACTAAATAGCTTACTCAACTTTTACCTTCACCTGTATTTACTAGTTACACAGTTTTTACTTTGACCTGTATTAAATAGTAACTCAAGATTGCCCTGTATTATAATATTACAAGTGGTATCTCAACCGTGACCCATATTTACTAGTTAACTCAACCTTGACCTTATTCTAACAGTTCAAGTTTCTGTCAAACTGTGGAATGTTTCAGAGAAGTATACCTATCATTAGTTCAGTTCTTTTTTCTCTCAATTCCCAATCCCCTAAGATTTATATTCATGGAAAAAGTGCCACGTAATCATCCATGTACACACAACAGTTAATTTATTTTCCAAATTAAGGTTGGTGTATGACATAACATTAATTAAACAATCAACATAGCTGCAATTATACCATCACAATGGGAATGAGGAATGTGTAGCGAAGTACATGTAACATTCTTCAGATGTAACATTTTGCCTGAAATGATAGATAGCAGGCACAGAGTGCACAATGGTATACGCTTAAAATCATGCTAAGAGCTCAGCAGTTTTCAGAGCTTTATAAATCATAACAACGAATACATTGGTTCTGGCAAGCAACACGGGTGCACAAGGATTCAACATACCATATATTTTTCATATTCAAACAACAGAGCAACTCTGTTGGATTTCTTGCAGTATCGACAGGTAGCTGTCAGAACATGTGTATGTTTTTATTATACTCATTAGTGGCCCGGAATGCAGAAGTGGTGAGGGAAATATACTTGTTAAAACTCTAATGGGAAATCAGTTGTGGTGGGGCTGTTGTGAACACTTCATAAATTTTTTCAAGTCAAGTTTGCGACAATGCAGTTTTTGAAGTCAAAGCTTCAGTCAATTAATTGTAAAAGAGCCACGCTCTGGGAAAATAGGGCTTAATTCATGCGTGTTAAGTGTCTTACCAGATTAGCCTGCGCAGACCTAATACATTTTTTTCATTTAAAGGAAGTCTCTGCTACCAAAAATCCAGTCTAAGTGGAAAGTGTTGTCCCTGATTAGCCTGGGACAACACTTTACTCACATTCATTAAGCCCCATTTTCCCAGAATAAGGCTCGAATACTTTCTGCATCCCAAGATCAGGACACTCATTGCACACATCTATAATCATACTTAAGCATGTCATTTCTTGATTAGATATTCGTGATTAAGCCTTGGCATTTCCAAATCTAGCATTATACAGCTAAACAACAACACATTATTACGTCTGATTTGAAGAACTATATTTTCATGGAATCTAGTCAATAGGCTTTATAAGTTACAACAATCTTTACAAGAACAAAATCTTTGCTATTGAAAAAAAATCTAAACCAAAATTTTCAAGAGAATCTTCTCTTTTCTACAATGGTGTCAGTGTGTAGCCATAGTAAC
This sequence comes from Dreissena rostriformis, assembly GCA_007657795.1. Classification (NCBI taxonomy): domain Eukaryota; kingdom Metazoa; phylum Mollusca; class Bivalvia; order Myida; family Dreissenidae; genus Dreissena; species Dreissena rostriformis. The sequence goes on along the minus strand of VMBQ01003786.1, from coordinate 38,728 downwards.
TATCACTGCCAGGAAGTTCAAGAGACCATTAGAGACAACAGCGGAAAATTAAGGCAGGAAAATTGGTCCCATGACTTTGTGTCTGCCATTACATTCATCCCTTCCAGGAAGTTCACCATCATTGGAGATCATCGTGGAATATTAACAGGGGGAAATGGGAACCATTGCTTGTCAACTGAGCATTAATTGATCCCCAGGATAAGGTTACTGATGGTGTATAGAAGAGTGAAATGTGTCCCCAGACTGATAGGGTGCCCTTGCCTTGAACTCTAAGAAATGTATTCAGAAATAACACACTTAACACTAAATCGAAGGAGGCATAAAAACAAACCAGTTCTGATGGCAGATGCATAAGACATGTTCTTATGCCCCAGGCCCACATGTTCTTCACAGAGCACAGATAATAATGAGCTGTCTAATTGACAGCACATTAGGCATTGATTTTCCCCCTAGTGGATTTCAATTAGTGGATCGATGTTGAGGGTCCATTTATGCAGTGCTTTTTGTTCAATAAAGGCTGTTAATTCAAGGAGATGGATATGCCTATCAACACCAAGTTGTATTTCAGTCTCTTTTGTTGCTTTTTCGATATCTTTTGATATATGTGCAACAAGCAGCCATCAACAAGGAAGTCACATTCGAGTGTGCAACAAGCAGCCATCAACAAGGAAGTCACATTTGAGCATCAAAGGCAAACTGATGATTTATCACTTATTAACCCTTTGCATGCTGGGAAATTTGTCGTCTGCTAAAATGTCGTCTGCTGAATTTTTAAAATTAGCATTTTCTTTGATTTTTTTTCACAGAATACTATCAGAATAGCAAACAGTTTGGATCCAGATGAGACGCCACGTTGTGTGGCGTCTCATCTGGATCCAAACTGTTTGCAAAGACCTTTAAAATTCGGTTCCAGCGCTCAAAGGGTTAAAGCAGTTATTTCCTTTTCAAGCCTGTTTAAATGATCAATTATTTACAGTTGATGCTGTTGTGATGCTTTGTATAATGTCTTTATTCAAAACAAACAAAATCCCTTTATTTGATGCATTCAAACAACTTAAACCCATATAAATTGGCAAATTGTAATAATTAACTATATTTTGCATAAGATATTCATGCAGTGGTACACAAGTACTTCTAAACATCTGTTCATAGCGGAAAAAAATATCCAACATACAATTATTTAAATCTGTTCTACATAAACAGATCACGTAACTTACATGACTCGGCGCATCATCTGACCCGACAGGCAACATATTTGTATCTCCACGCCTCAGTATCCAAAACTGCTCAACAAACTGAATCTACCCACCACCTGGTGTTTACAAAATCCACAATCCACCAAATATTCACAATGAAAACTGGGGCTCGAAAAACACAGCCGTCCACTTGGTCATAAAATCATTAGCCTACAAATCATATGATCAGGAAGCATGAACAAATAATTTGAACATGACCTGATGACAATCATTAAAACACTTGTTACAACAAAACAGAAATGAAAATTCTTCCTCAATCAACTGTTTTTAACTGATCAAGAAGCATTACAGAGATCCTAGGAGAGTGCTGAGTGACTGAAGAGTTTGCTTCCCATCTGACAGTCTATGAGTCACATGATCATCTGTCTCAGCAGCTATTTATTCTAGGGGGCATCTCAAGGAAGAGATTTGCAGCTATTTTTTCACTGGGGGCATGTCTCAAAGAAAGATTTTCTCCAAGAGCAAACACTGACAGGGGTGGTATCATGATCATCTGTCTCAGCAGCTATTTTCTTGGGCCATATCAAGGAAGATATTTCCAACAAGATTTTATTGTGGTTTGGTTAAGTAATGGAATCTGAAAACTATAGCTTTATTAAAATAGTTTAACTATTTAACATGTGCTATCTAAACAATGACTGGATAAAATGCATATTCAAATGCATACCATGGAAATACATGTAAGCAGCTCTGTAGATCATAAGCATTCATTAACCCTTTGAGTGCTGGAACCAGATTTTGAAGGTTTTTGCAAACAGTTTGGATCCAGATGAGACGTGGCGTCTCATCAGGATCCAAACTGTTTGCTATTCAGAAAGTATTCTTTGCTATTCTGATAGTATTCTTTGAAAAAAATCGAAGAAAATGCTAATTTTAGAAATTCAGCAGACAACATTTTAGCAGACGACAAATTACCCAGCATGCAAAGGGTTAAAGGCAATACAGCCTAAAGGCTTTTTGTGCACATACTTACATAATAATTACATTTAATATTAAAGTATGTAATGGCAACGTAATATGCGTACAAGCCTCAGTCAGGGAAAATGGGGCTAAATAAAGGTGCTTAAAGTGTTGTCCCAGATTAGCCTGTGCAGTCCGCAAACGCTAATCAGGGACGACACTTTCCGCTCAAATGGAATTCTTTGTTTAAAGGAAATATCTTCTAAACGAAAATCCAGTCTAGGCGGAAAGAGATGTCCCTGATAAGCATGTGAAGAATGCATAGGCTAAACTGAGACTACACTTTATGCTCATGCATTAAGCCGAGTTAAGCTCATATTATTTTGGTAATCCTCTCCAGCCAAGAAACTAACAGTAAATATTAATAATTCTATATATATATGCCCGCATTCGCCAATCTAATAACCAGTTTTTTCCTTCAGAAAACCTGGTTAATAACCATCAGAGGGGCTTCCATATGGTCTCCCTTCCATTTTGAAGAATATAAGGACCATATCATTAACTCCTTTTTGAAACAAAATAAAGTCATCTTATTGAAAACACAACTGTCTAAAGAATTTCATCAACCAAATTAAATCTGATTTAAATTTTAAAACATCTCATTTAAGGTGAATCTCATAGATTGCAAAGCTTTTACATGACTCACCTTTGGCGAGGTTATTTTCCCCTTTTCATTCAGGAATATATTAGTGCTCGGAACGCTAACCGGGCTCTGAGGCTCCGGGACCGGAGGGGCACTCTCCACCACTTCCACAGTGGTTGTCGTGACTAAATCGGGAACTGGACTGACGGGCTCGGGCCCTGCACTGCCCACAGAACTAGCCGTGCTTGCTTGCCGACTCAACGTGGACTGACTCGAAGCAGACGACACTTCCGATCGCGAACCTGTTGACCCGTTTCGAACATTCGCCGCTGGAGCTTTGTCTTTCGAATCTCGCGAGGGTGTGACCTGTTCTCGAGATTTGATACTAGCACCAGTGTCTCTAGCTTTACCCGTTACATCTTTTGAGTTTGTTGCAGCGCCCCTAGGGAGTTTTGATGGCACATTTTCCTTACCGGCTTCTTTGGCCTTTTTCGAGAAACTCGACACAACCGAAGACACAGTTGAACCAGATCCGACCCGATCCCTTCGATTCATGACTCAGAACTATACTCAGCACTTATATACTTCAAATCTTTCACTATAAACTTCTCCTCTCTTCAATCAAAATGTGCCAAGAGTACATAATAATGTACATGTATACTCTTCATCATTAACATTCTATCTTAAAACAAACAAACTATTCCCATTCGTTTCTTACAAAGCTTTAGTTTATGTTATTCATCTAGAAAAAAAATGTTGAAAATTAAGTTTCACTTTCATTAAATGTTAAATATGGTAGTGACTAGAGTACAAGCCTGACTGACATTTAACACTTGATTCTCTATTGAAACCCATTTATGACAGCGGAAACAAAAAAACCAGTCAGGTGGTATAAAAAGGCATGAATCACTTATTTTACACAGGCACGCTGTTTAAACATTTTTAACCACTCCATTTACATTCAATCTAAAATTCACACATTTGAATCTTAACTCATTCATAAAAGCTGAACAACTTTGGTACAAATTCAATCTGAATAATTTTATGGTGTTCTTCAGAAACAAGCCATTTGAATGAATTATTGGTAAATGACAGATGGGAAAATGATTTGTATGTTACTTCACCAGTTCAAACACATTCAAATTCAAACCAATTATTTGGGAGTTACATATCTGTTTCATGTTTAGATAAAGAATTAATTAAATATTCATTGGATTATTTAGATAACAATGTTTCCTGTTGCAGGTTTTTCAAATAAGTCAGGCCTTTTAAGCAACACAAAGTTAGATAATAACTTTGGCAGAAATTACAGGTTCTTGAACGAAAGCAGATCATAATTAATATAAATTACAAAGCTGTTTTCAGCCCACATAGATCAATGGTTTTAATGCATTTGTCCGTTATTAGAACAATCTGCACACTTCAACCATTAGACTTTAGTTATTTCATATATACTCTTTATTGAGTAATCCCTGATTAACATAATATATGATGGATTTTTCATTTGAATGCATGACTGAAATACGTTCTAATAGTGTGCATATGTTACACTGCAAAAAATTTCATTTACATATTTGAAAATACAAATATATATCGGACAACTACAATTGCAAACTATACACTGACATTAAGCTTATAAACCAGCTGACACAATTTTTAACTGTAATCTCACAGTCAGATCAATTATGCTCACCTGCACTAAATCATAAATGTAGCAATCTTTCTAATTTAACATGTAAAGGAGATAAAACAAAGTAGGTATTAAAAGATATCCAAGATTGAGGTGCCCTGTAACTACGATTACAACCTTTCATTAACATCTCCGTGCCCAACAAGTTTTTGAAATACCTGTAGTGTTTCTTTTTGTCTTAAATTCAATATTTTTTCATGCAACAATACAATGCAAGAACAAAAGACAAAGTCATAAAACAGCCCCATCTTTGGACTAGTTGGCTTTTTGCAACTGGGTAATTGTGGTTGAAGAGAGGGGCTTTGCTGTATGCAAAGCTATCAAGACTTTCCATGTACAGTGGACCTTATAATGATTAGCAGTCTCTGCAAAAATGTCATTTTTTTTTGTTTAGCCTTGCTTTGGGAAATTCAGGCCTAATGCATGTTCATAAAGTGAAGTCCCTGATTAGCCTGTGTGCACATGCATTAAGCCCCATTTTCCCAGAGCACAACTCAAATGGAAATCGTGGTTACTGGACTGCACAATCCAATCCAGGACAACGCCAGTGGATGCATTAGCATTTAGCCCAGTTTTCCCATGAACCATCAAATAGTCCTCCCTTGTCCAATCATTCATTTTTGAACATTATTCACCTAAGTAGAAAAGCAAAAAGGGAATGTGGGTGCACAGTTTCAATGAAACTTATCAACTGAAAAGTGAGATGACATACTCATGGCTAATGCACTCAGATAGTGTTACTAAAACCCAGCAAAGACCCATTACAGTGGAAAAGCAATTATAATGCTGGATAAAATGTTGTCTTTATGCAACAAAAGTCTCCTGATGTTACCAAAATGATCTTTTATATGGAAATTAACTGTCATGTGGTAAAGGTTTGTGTCTTTTCATTAAGCCCATCCCAATGCACATCACGCAAGGTGTTAATGTTAAGTTGTCCAATGTTATCTACATGTTACATAATACATCCTTTTGAAAGTTGCGACTTAACCATGAACTGTGAAACACCCAGTCCTGCGCAGCCAAATGGCCCAGCTTTCAAGAGCCCAGAGTCAGTTTTCAAGAGGACAGAGTCAGTGAGTTTACCTGGGACAATAATCAGTTATCAGAAAATTAAAGGCTTATGGGACACTTATTGAGTCAGTTTCACTAAGTAAAAAAACTTAATTTAACAAATAAATTGCACCAACCTCACTCAGTGAGAATCAAACATACACAATTTTGAATCTAATGGATCATGTGGTTCACAATATCATTTAAAAGTGTTTAGCAAGTTAAAAGTGTAATTTTGTTAATATGGTGGCATTATAAGGGCTCATAGGCCAAAAAACAGTTCAGAGATTTTACTTGACCTTGTGGTCAGTAATGGATTTTTTTTATATTTTTGCCATGTCTAAAACATTGATGTGTCCATATATTCCTAGTCATGAAACAAATGTATTTTGAATAAATCAAGTCAGTCAGAGTAAAATTAAAACAACAATCACCTATACTTAAGAAACAATGATATTATGTTACAATATAAAGAAGTGTTTTATGTGGCAGTCCTGTGACACATCAAATGCAGTAGGAGAAAATATTGTAGGAATTTAAAGAATTGTTTGATTGATTAACCCTTTGCATGCTGGGAAATTTGTCGTCTGCTAAAATATTGTCTGCTAAATTTCTAAAATTAGCATTTTCTTCCATTTTTTTGTCNCCCAGCATTCAAAGGGTTAATACGTTACGATACAGTGATGCACCTTCTACTATCAGACGGTTGAGCTGCAGCTAAGTGCAGCAACTAATGCTCAATGGTTTGCATTACAAAATAATTATGTTCTTGCTTAAAATTCTCTACCAAAACAACTCAAATGTTTTCAATTTGGAAAACAAATTACCCAAAAGTTTGCTAATTTATCCAACATCTGCTGAATACATTACCGAAGTGTTATAAGAAAAAAATACAGCAATTATACCAAGTAACTAAAAGAATGCCATAAACAACAAGAACCAATTAATATCCAATATTAGCCTATTTGCTTAAAAAAAAAGAGCAAAATACTAAAGAAATCATAACTTGATTGCAAATGATAAAAATTCATAAACAATATTTCACATTGAATTTAATAGCACTGCTCAATTAATTTGAATATATTTCTATGAAACGAATTAACAGCAAAAAAAATCCAACCACACTTAAACACACAACTTTCACTAAGTTCCAGATATCAAATCCACTTCACAATCCATGGAAAAAGTAAATAAAACAATCTCTTTTCTTCCAACCACTAATCCATTAAGGAACAATCACCATGCATTGTTGTATAGATAACTTTAGAAGGGTGGGCTTCACAGCTAGGGCCAAAAGCTATCCAGACCTTCCCCTCCACACAGCATCACTATACATTACACTACAAATGGGTGTGTATAAGAGGTTGCATAACACCAAATTGGTTTACTGATTATTTGCCTCCATGTTAGCAGTTGCAGTCCAAACATTTCCCCCAGTCTGAAATGTATCCTCTTCATTGCTAGTTTTACAATAATGCACATCCCAATACATATAATTATGTGCAGATTTTCCAAAATTCTGCAAGTATTTACCAGCCAAAAATTTCACAAGTTGGATGATATGTTATTAATATATAACACAATAACACAAAGTAACATGATTTTTTCAAACTAAATCAAATATTCTTTATAATATCAGTCCCTACTCTTGATACAATAGTATGATTGCAGCAATAGGTAGTGTGTAACATGTACATCACATCATTTTCAGCCATGGCTTAACCCTTTTAGCGCTGCAACCAAATTTTAAAGGCCTTTGCAAACAGTTTGGATCCAGATGAGACGCCATAGAACCTGGCGTCTCATCAGGATCCAAACTGTTTGCTACTCTGATAGTATTCTTTGAGAAAAATCGAAGAAAATGCTTATTTTAGACATTCAGCAGATGACATTTTAGCAGACGACAAATTTCCCAGCATGCAAAGGGTTAAAGCAACTTCCTATTTTAACCAATCGATTCATCAATACCAGAATGTGGTGGCGGGACATGTTTGGAAGTCTCCCAAAATCATTACTATGAAAAGTCAGTCCCTGATGGGATGCTAGATATATACAGGCTTGACAGTTAATGAGTTATTGTCAACCACTGCAAGAAAACACAACTCTTGGTTTGACAATTATTGACAACCACTACAATAAAACACAACTCTTTAGTTGTAAGCTAAAAATAAGCCAAGAATAAAACACCTCCAAGAACTAATCAACAAACACATACAGCTCAGTTTTAAGCCAAGAAAATACGTTTCAGCGATCTACACCCAGCAAGGAACAGAGCTTTTCTAAGAAATAATACTCAACAACTCTTACTTTTTATGCCAACAAACTTCTAAACCAAGGAAAGACAACCCTTTAATTATAACTTCTTAGCTAAGGAAAGACAACCCTCTAATTATAACTTCTAAGCCAAGGACAAAAACTCCTAATACCCATTTAAGTCTACAAAGCGGCGGTCAGTTATAACACCCGTTATTTGGTTATTTTGATTTAAAGGGAGCCCATAAAAAGAGTATCAACTCTCTTGTCACCCATTTAACACGCATAGTATTCAAGCATTCCTTTGGTCAACGGCAACCCCGCGATTTTAATTCACTGACCAGGGAAAAGAGATAAAATGAACCCATAAAACCTCTTCAAAAATAACAAGGACTAGGGTTAGGGCTTCCACAGCGTTTGACACACTTGAAAACCGGTCACATGTAATCAGAGCTGCTCATCTTTAAAATAGTTAACAATGTCTGAACTAGGGGCTATTTAAAGAAATAACAATTATCTTTACATTAGAAGAGCTGTTTTGAAACATAACAAAAATATACTTAAAACTGACCGTAAATCAGCAACTGTGACCTTAAAGCACTTTAAACAGAACCTGTTGAAATGAATACACTATTTTGTTCTTTGTGAATTGCAAAAGCTCTAGTGCACAAAGCAAACCACCAGCAATTCACTCATATATAAATGACCCTTGCTCTGAGAAAATGGAGGTTAATGCTAAGTGTAAAATGTTGTCCTAGATTAGCGTGTGCAGTCGGCACAGGCTATTCAAGGACGACACTTTCCGCTTTTATTGTATTTTTCGTTTAAAGTCTCTTCTTAGAGAAAATCCAGTTAAGGCGGTAGGTGTGTTCCCTGAATAGCCTGTGCAAACTGCACAGGCTAATCTGGTGCAACACTTTACATTCATGCATTAAACTCCCTTTACCAGAGGGAGGCTAAAATGCTTTGTCTTGAAAGAGAATACCAATAATTACTCATAAGTTTATGTTACATGAAAACCTACAAAAATACCACCCATATGACAAACTTACAAAGTTTTTTATGTAACATGCCTGTCAAAAGATATAAACCCAATCCTGCAACAAGTGTTCATCAGGTCTTGGCAATGACCCATGACCTTAATTACTTTAAGACGCACCTGACCTTTCGTGTGCGACCTCTCAATCAGATACCATTCAAATGCCAACAAGCGATGATCCGATGATCACCTCACACCAGTGTCTCCAAAATGAAATCTGAAAATTTGAATCTATCACCCAGATCATAAAATGAACACTGTTTCAAGACTACTATGCAAAACCAGGTGATGAGGTCCTTAGATAACCGAGGGTGGTATCATATGGCAGATATTAAATTCTTAAATAACATTACAAATGTTTCAAACCACTTACATGTATGCTATTTAAATGATTTATGTACAAGTATATATCCTTATTAAGTTATAAAAATGACTATTAGGCATACTTAAATGTCCACAGTAAAAAATATATTTGAGCCTTGCTCTGGGAAAATGGGGTGTAATGCATGTGAGTAAAGTGCTGTCCCACATTAGCATGTGCAGTCCTCACATGCTAATCAAGGACAACACTTTCCACTTTTATTTTATTTTCTGTTTCAAATTAGCATCTTCTTAACAAAATCCATTTAAGGCGAAAAGTTGAGTCCTTGATTAGCCTGTGAAGATTGCACAGGCTAATCTTGAATGACACTTAAAGCACATGCATTAAGCCCAATTTTACCAGAGCCAGGCTCCTTTGAAATGCATACCTAGCTCAATAAGCTGTCTAATTGATGATCACTCTTTTTTTATTACTATAATTGGTACCTTACAATGCCATTTAAGAATAGATAACTACTTGGTACCCAATCACTGTTAAGAATTGTTTATATTAACATCTTGTTTGCATTTCAAATGTTGTTAACAGCAAGTTGTCCAATATGTGTGTAGTGAAAATAATTTACATATTTATTTACATGAAAGGCAGTTAATCCATATCATCATTTCATGGCTCGAAAGCAAAAGTGCAAATCTAAAACACAAATCTTGACTTAAACATTCACATCTGAATTTTGATCACATGTTCAACCCCATGATTGTATAGCATTCAATTCAAATGGCTTGTTTAGGATTAAGACTTTGCTATTAAATGAAACACTATTTTGAACTAATAAATTGAATTTAACTTTAACACAATTTACAGCACTCCAAAGTTTGAATCTTATCCAAAAATATCCACCATATTCCAAAACCAAAATAAGCGCGAAGAAATCCTAACTTATAAATTTTACACTGTTTCTTTATAGCTGAAGATGAATGACAAATTAAAATCCGCAGTCTCGTGGAAGCCCGAATAAAATTAGGCAAACAAAACATAACAGTTAGTGACAGTTTTGTGGTCACCCATTGCGGTAGCAAACGTTTACTCAACGATAGCGGTGTATGTACAATGTAGCAAACAGTACTGAAGGGGCTACACAACAAATACTGATTTATTGAAAATAAACAAGGATTTAAAGTTGAAATTTTAATCTTGGGAACGAAAACTGGAGGTTTCCTTGTGAGTAATATATAATCCTCTTTACAACATGTTGTAACAAGGTTTGAAGAATTTTTTTACATCGTTGTTGATTTTGTTTGTTTCGTATTTTATTTTATTTCCCCTCACTTTCTGATTGTAACACGATGTTAAACTTTGTAACATCCTGATCAGAAAATGAACAAAATCAGGACATTAATTGTAAGTAATTGTTTTGCATAGCGTTCTGACATAAATAAGACTGCACATTTTACAATTTTAAAGGAAGCAATTTTTTGGACAAACACTTATGGCTTAATGTTGTTGTTTTATTAAGAAATATAATACAATATCCATAAAGACAATGGTTTTTACCTTAAATATTTAATTTCTAAAATGTATGGACAAGTTAAATATGTACATTAACATTTTTGTTTTAATTGCCTTGCAAACAAAAGCTTTTTCATGGCCACACAAGGCAAAATTAATTGACAGCACATGACTGAGTCTCACTACATTACTTGTAGCACAAATGATGAATATGGCCCTGAAAAGGTTACACAATATATAAAGATAACTAGACGACTCAGCATCATCCAACACACTGTCATTCTGACAGTCATCAAAATTAACCCTTTGCATGCTGGGAAATTTGTCATCTGCTAAAATGTCGTCTGCTGAATTTCTAAAATTAGCATTTTCTTTGTTTTTTTCCAAAGAATACTATAAGAATAGCAAACAGTTTGGATCCTAATGAGACGCCACGTTTTGTGGTGTCTCATCTGGATCCAAACTGTTTGCAAAGGCCTTCAAAATCCGGTTCCAGCACTCAAAGGGTTAATTTGACCACGCAAATCTTAATTCTTATACAGTTGAACACCAATTATTCGAACACTGTTTATTACATGAAGAATTTATCGCTATTTCGAAAACTTTTTCTCTGGTCCCGTTGTCTTTTTTCTTTAATATAACTCAAGTACACATAATTTAATAGAATTTTCTTATTTGAATTCATCTCTTTGGAGCTAAAGTTTCCGTCCCAACAACGTTTTTTTACATCTTATATTTGAGAGGCGTAATGCGACAATGGGTCTTACACGCCATCTGCAGCCAGGGCAGCTTAGATATATAATAGACCAGCCTGCACATTCATAAAGTCTGGTTTCATGGTCTTATTAGCAGGCAGGGTAACTCCTGACCAGACAGCAAGAAATCCAGAAGAACCTAAGAAAATGCTTCATTATTTACAACTACATCAACTGTTGAAGAGTTAAACACAAAACTATTTGCATTGTTTTGAATTAGTCCATGATTGTGTCTCCCTCTGACATAATGCCAACAGATTGTATGCATTTGTATCTGAACTGGAGATCACCCCACACCAGATTATGGCGCCTGTTATTGACAACTTGTGAACAGATCCCAACTGAGCACAGTACATTGTATCATAACATATGGACACTAATCACATCATTTGAGCCTCACTTTGGGAAAATGGGCCTTAATGCATGTGCGTAAAGTGTCGTCCCAGATTAGCCTGTGCAATCTGCACAGGCTAATCAGGGACAACACTTTCCGCCTAAACGGATTTTCGCTAAAAAGAGACTTTCTTTAAAGGAATATTACCATAAAAGCCTTAAGTGTTTTCCCTGATTAGCCTGTGTAGATTGCACAGGCTTATCTGGGATGACATTTTACACACATGCATTTAGCCCTGTTTTCTCATCGCAAGGATAATGTCTATTCCTGAAATTGTATTGAAATGGCATCACAGTTTTTCAAGGCTAAACATGGTAAATAAATAACCATGAATTAACATGGTAGACCATGGTAAACCATGGATTCAGTGACCATGGTCAGCAACTTTTTAGCATAGTTGCAACGCAACTATGCTTAAGTTAGAGCTACATTTCGAAAACCGACATGGAAATGTTGACCATTAGGAAGCCTTACCTGATCAAAAATCAGACAAAATATCTCTTTAATGTAGTATATGGTAATTCTTACAATTTTTTATTTAGAAACGTTTTTCCAACGTTTTCTCCAAGAATATTGCTGACACCGTTTTTAGTGAATTTTTCTAAGACCGTTTTACGTGAAAAAACCTTCTAAAAAAACTAAAACAAATTTCATTCGTGAAACAGTTCTGTTCTTGTTGATAGTGACCTCACACCTACTTTCAATTTCCTTTGTTTACTGTTCTGGGAGAGGTCAAATGTTTACATAACTGAATTCATTAGGCCCTGGTTTAAGGATATGTAAAATTTCATTGGTTAATTATAAATAGAAATTTACATATTCTCAACAGGAAGTGGGGCATAAAGCACTTTCATTCTTTGAAAATGTGTAAAAAATGG
>VMBQ01003786.1:0-15921 GCA_007657795.1 Dreissena rostriformis | reverse complement strand
ACAGACAGACAGACAGACAGACAGACAGACAGACAGACAGACAGACAGACAGACAGACAGACAGACAGACAGACAGACAGACAGACAGACCGACAGACAGACAGACAGACAGACAGACAAACAGACAGACAGACAGACAGACAGACAGACAGACAGACAGACAGACAGACAGACAGACCGACAGACAGACAGAGACAGACCAAAAAACTATATATCCCCTCTTCTTCGAAGAAGGGGGCATAAAAAGTTATACTAAATTAGTTGTTCTCAAATCAGTTTACTTTTCACTCGAAAAATTACCTAATCCTGTATTTTTTTTCCCAAAATGGCCAGGAAAAGGCCTGACTCTTAACCTGCTCTATGGTCGATCATTAATTAATCAAGATCGCCGTGGCGTAGTGGATATGGTGTCCGCCTAGCGATCGGGAGATCATGGGTTCGAACCCCACTGGGAGCGTTCCTTTCATCTCCCCCAAAGACACCAAGTACTGGTTCTAGTCCAAGGAAACGGACTCGAGAGCGTTTATATAAGCCTACGGCTTTCGATGCAATCGAGCTAAAATAAATAGGTTTAAACTAAACTAATTAAGCTGCCCTCTGGGAAAACCTGGCCTAGATTCCGCTTAGAATGACTTTTGGTTTGGAAGAGACTTCCTTTTATAAAAATATTCCAAAAAAACTTAAAGTGTTGTAACTGATAAGCCTGTGCGGACTGCAAAAGCTTATCAGGGAGTGAGGGACGCCACTTAACGAATATGCATTATTCAAGCCCATTTTATCCAGACACGGCTTTAATATATTTCTTTAAATAAAATGTTGAAAACTGAAAACAGTTAAAAGAAAATTCTTATAGATTTAGAATGAAAACAGACTATGATTGTTAAAGTGATAAAAATGTCAGCCGGAGAAATGTCATTGCCTATCTAGATATATGGTTAAGATAATAACTTTATAACATGCAATTTGACAGATTGCAATCAAAAATGATTTACTTTGACATGAATATAGCTCAAATAAATTTGAACTGTTACTTACTTCTGAAAAAAGGTGTGGGGATACAGATATTGGATTACTTTTGTGACTATAAAAGTGTGAAAGTGTTATTATCAGAGCAACATCTAACTTTTGTAGTTCACACTTCAAAAATTTATTTGCATATCCATTTAAATGAATGCCATCCTTGTTTGTGAGTCCATCTAGTTCTTTATGTGTTAATGCTGTTCCTTATGTGTCCACTGCTATAAGGTTTTTCTTTTTAATTGTAACTGTTGCATGATGTTGTACTGAAATGTGTGTTTTTTTTTTATTGGTCAAACAACTTCAACCAATTTTCTGTAAACAAAACAAAAAAAACTATTGGGTGAAATGATTTTTATCAAGGCCACCAGGAATTCCAATAGGGCCACCAGCCCCNAGCCCCCCCCCCCCCAAAAAACAAGAATTATTAGTGGCATTACGGGTGATAGTCTAAGTGGGAGATACAAGAGACACATCATGCTACAGATGACCCTGGGTCTTTAAGTGCCCCACATGAAGCACCTGGTACACTGCACCTCAGTTTAACATCTCATGCCAAATACAAGTTAGAAGGGTTAAATTGGGAATGGAACCTGCGACTCTTAAGTTCTGCCACAAGTACGTTACCACTAAACCACGGATCCCCTCAATGGAGCATATCACAGAAAAAATGGGCTTAATGCATGTGCGTTAAGCGAAGAATGCATGGGATAATGCGGGATGACACTAAGCACATATGTGTACATTAAATCAGCTTTCCTATCATATTCCTTAAAAATACTATCAGACTGACATTGCACTCCAAACATTGTTGTGGTCTCAAGAACAAGCACAGATGATTGCATCAACCACAAAAATGCCTGCATTTGCATCATTTAAACACACTAACCAAGAAACATGGCAATGCCATGAAAACTGGTAAGGTTTTCACCATTTCAGTAATTCATTTAATTTACAATGCTGTGCAATCTCAAGCTAGGTCTGCATGTAAGCTATCTACACACACAATTTCAGTGTAATACCCCTATCCAAATCGAAGTTTAGTTTAGTCTATGGTATTTTTCTGTTTTTATTAACAGTGACCTTGACCTTCAACTGACATTACCCAAATACAAACCCATGCTCAGTCTCCATGCAAGCTCGCTGAACTATAAGTTCTATTAAGATTGGTCAATGCAAACTAAAGTTATTGCCTCGATCTATTACCCCCCAAACCACAATTTAATAACCAGGATTTTCCACTTGTTTGAAAACATGATTTAAAACAAGTTACTCTATAGTAAAGTCCATAAAACCAACATTCTTTTTCATACATCGTAACACATTACAAACAAAATTTAACAAGAGTTCTGCGGTCGGAGACATATGCNCAGGGCCTTGATTTTCACACTTATTGTGACAGTGACCTTGACCTTTGACCTAGTGACCCCAATTTCAATAGGGTCATCTACTGTCCAAGGTCAATGCACATGTGAAGTTTCAAGTCAATTGGTTGACAAATTATTGATCATAAACAATTTTCATATTTTTTTGTGACAGTGACCTTGATCTTTGACCTAGTGACCCCAATTTCAATAGGGGTCATCTACTGTCAAAGGCCAATGCACATGTGAAATATCAAGCCAATCGGTGAATTTGTTGACGAGTGATCGGAAATAATTTTCACACTTATTGTGACAACAGGGCTTTTCATCAGGAAATTGGGAAGAGGCCCTAGCCTTTCAAATTGGGAATTTCATGCGCGATAACTGCTCATTTTGGGAAGACCGTGATTTTAAAAGTTTTTGAAACAGGGTCTTTTTAATTGTGCAGAAGTTTTAAAAGAAACGTTGTGGTGCATTCTTAATCATATTAGAGCTTATTGCTTTATATATGGGAGATGCCCAGTATGTCTAAGTACAATTTTTACAATTTGGGAAATTCTTCTATCCATTTTGGGAAAAAATGACCTTATTTTCAATTGGAAAGGGGCTGAATTTCGGCCCCTGTTATATAAGGGTGAAAAGCCCTGGACAATGACCTTTGACCTTGTGACCCCAAATTCAAAAGGGGTCATCTACTGTACAAGGCCAATGCACATGTGAAGTATCGAGTCAATCGGTCAATCCGTTCACAAGTTATTGATCGGAAACAAGCTGGTCTACCGACAGACACACAGACCGACCGGTCAATTTTTAAATACAAAATTAAATGTACAACTTAAAACAAGTAAGATGCCTATGTGGCGAAGAAAAAATTGATAAAAGGAATTATGTTTACTATGTTCACTTTTATGCAAAACTAGTATATTACAATTATAAAGCTACATGTTCAGTTGCAACACTAATTGATAAAACCATTTAGTACTAGACCATTAGTGTCCAGTCAAGGTGTCATCATACACATTGCCCCAAAAATAGGTAGCTAATATAATTAAGATTGCATAATCATATTAGTCACAAAATGCTTAAGTGACACAACATCTTAGTTTAGTAGTTTGACACGTCTAAACTTTGACAGCACAGATATAACACTTATGCAATCAAGCGAAAAACTGACACCTGTGATCATGAATATGAGATATGAAATAAGGTAGGACATTAGTAATACATTTTCTACATGCTTTTCAAGAAATAACTAAATGTGTCACAGACACTGATATCCCCACAACATATGTGTTGTGTTCTGAGAAAACTGGGCATAAAGCATGTGCGTTAAGTTTCGCTCCAGTCCGCACAGGCTAATTCGAGACGACACTTTCAACCTAAACTGGATTTTCGCTAAGAAGAGACATCATTTTAACGGAAAATTCCATAAAAGTGGAAATTGTCGTCCCTGATTAGCCTGTGCAGACTGCACAGGATAATCTGGGAGGACACTTTACGCACAAGCATTATACCAAGTTTTCTCAGAACATGACTCATATGTTACACACAGTCAAATCTGCTATACATTCTAAAGCGTACAAAAAGGCAAAGGCCCAAACCCGATCACAATAGCAATCAAAGTTCCTTCCATTACAATCATCTACACATTCAGCTGTGAAAGTTTGAGCTAAATCAGCCAATGATAAGAGGAGTTAAACACACTATTTTGGACTATATTTTCTGTAGTGGACAAACAGACATTATTAACCCATTTATGCCTAGCGTCTAGAAAAAAGGCCTTGGCAAACAGCGTAGACCCAGATGCGACGTCTCATCAGGGTCTGCGCTGTTTGCTTAAAGGAATTTCTGTAAGAAATATTCTAAATATAGAAATAAAGATACTAAACATCCCTAATTTTGGAAATAAATTGATACAATTTAGAAGGATGGGAGAGTCCACTAGGCATAAATGGGTTAAGGGCCATAATTTGGCCANTTCCCCCAAACAGGGCCTTGATTTTCACACTTATTGTGACAGTGACCTTGACCTTTGACCTAGTGACCCCAATTTCAATAGGGTCATCTACTGTCCAAGGTCAATGCACATGTGAAGTTTCAAGTCAATTGGTTGACAAATTATTGATCATAAACAATTTTCATATTTTTTTGTGACAGTGACCTTGATCTTTGACCTAGTGACCCCAATTTCAATAGGGGTCATCTACTGTCAAAGGCCAATGCACATGTGAAATATCAAGCCAATCGGTGAATTTGTTGACGAGTGATCGGAAATAATTTTCACACTTATTGTGACAACAGGGCTTTTCATCAGGAAATTGGGAAGAGGCCCTAGCCTTTCAAATTGGGAATTTCATGCGCGATAACTGCTCATTTTGGGAAGACCGTGATTTTAAAAGTTTTTGAAACAGGGTCTTTTTAATTGTGCAGAAGTTTTAAAAGAAACGTTGTGGTGCATTCTTAATCATATTAGAGCTTATTGCTTTATATATGGGAGATGCCCAGTATGTCTAAGTACAATTTTTACAATTTGGGAAATTCTTCTATCCATTTTGGGAAAAAATGACCTTATTTTCAATTGGAAAGGGGCTGAATTTCGGCCCCTGTTATATAAGGGTGAAAAGCCCTGGACAATGACCTTTGACCTTGTGACCCCAAATTCAAAAGGGGTCATCTACTGTACAAGGCCAATGCACATGTGAAGTATCGAGTCAATCGGTCAATCCGTTCACAAGTTATTGATCGGAAACAAGCTGGTCTACCGACAGACACACAGACCGACCGGTCAATTTTTAAATACAAAATTAAATGTACAACTTAAAACAAGTAAGATGCCTATGTGGCGAAGAAAAAATTGATAAAAGGAATTATGTTTACTATGTTCACTTTTATGCAAAACTAGTATATTACAATTATAAAGCTACATGTTCAGTTGCAACACTAATTGATAAAACCATTTAGTACTAGACCATTAGTGTCCAGTCAAGGTGTCATCATACACATTGCCCCAAAAATAGGTAGCTAATATAATTAAGATTGCATAATCATATTAGTCACAAAATGCTTAAGTGACACAACATCTTAGTTTAGTAGTTTGACACGTCTAAACTTTGACAGCACAGATATAACACTTATGCAATCAAGCGAAAAACTGACACCTGTGATCATGAATATGAGATATGAAATAAGGTAGGACATTAGTAATACATTTTCTACATGCTTTTCAAGAAATAACTAAATGTGTCACAGACACTGATATCCCCACAACATATGTGTTGTGTTCTGAGAAAACTGGGCATAAAGCATGTGCGTTAAGTTTCGCTCCAGTCCGCACAGGCTAATTCGAGACGACACTTTCAACCTAAACTGGATTTTCGCTAAGAAGAGACATCATTTTAACGGAAAATTCCATAAAAGTGGAAATTGTCGTCCCTGATTAGCCTGTGCAGACTGCACAGGATAATCTGGGAGGACACTTTACGCACAAGCATTATACCAAGTTTTCTCAGAACATGACTCATATGTTACACACAGTCAAATCTGCTATACATTCTAAAGCGTACAAAAAGGCAAAGGCCCAAACCCGATCACAATAGCAATCAAAGTTCCTTCCATTACAATCATCTACACATTCAGCTGTGAAAGTTTGAGCTAAATCAGCCAATGATAAGAGGAGTTAAACACACTATTTTGGACTATATTTTCTGTAGTGGACAAACAGACATTATTAACCCATTTATGCCTAGCGTCTAGAAAAAAGGCCTTGGCAAACAGCGTAGACCCAGATGCGACGTCTCATCAGGGTCTGCGCTGTTTGCTTAAAGGAATTTCTGTAAGAAATATTCTAAATATAGAAATAAAGATACTAAACATCCCTAATTTTGGAAATAAATTGATACAATTTAGAAGGATGGGAGAGTCCACTAGGCATAAATGGGTTAAGGGCCATAATTTGGCCAAAACTAGTCGGAGCCAAAATTCCTTTTTTTACGATCATCTTCAAATTAAGCTCATTCAACTGAAAGTTTGAGTGAGATACACAAAGTTATATAAGATGAGTTGAAAACACAAAATTTCGGGAGTTTCACAGTGGAATTCTTCCAAAACTTGTCTAAACAAAAATTCACTTCTTTAAGATCATCAAATGAGATATTTTTAGCAATATAAGTTAAACTGGAGGTAAAAAAAATCTAAATTTGGGGATGGTTTATTCTTAAGTGCAAAAACAGACAAAATGCTGAAATTCCCCTTTTTTTTAGCAACTTAAAGAGGTGTTGAAAACAAAAGCTTCACGTAACTATATATTCTATGTTGTAAAATCAGACAAAGGGTCCTAATTCTGCATAAATTTGTTGCAGTCCAAAATCCTTTCTTAAGGAACATCTTCATATCATAAAATCAAATATGTTAACATTTTATTTAAAAAAAATTCTCATTAATATTGGGAATAACTAAATCAATGTTATAAAATTTAAAAATAATTGGCCATTACTAGTGCATGTTGCTGACAATGATTTTCACTATATAAAATGTGATACTGCCTTAGAAATCTGTTGCACGATTGAAAATTTATATAAACAAACTTTTTTCTTCAAACTTATTATCCCACTTTTACTTACATGACTGTTTTTCCTACCAATCATTTATTTAAACCAAGACAAAGGGAAGTAATTCATCTTAAACTGAAAATTGAATCCTGACATGTCAAACCAGAGTGAAATCCCTTCCCTGAAGCTTTTATGCTGACCAAGTTTTGAATAGTTTATCTGTAAAGCACATGTGGTATAACATAAACAGGACAATAAAAGCAAGGGTTTGACCAGTTCAATGTTATAAATGTGGTTTCAGTGTTTAGGAAAGGCAAGAACAATGTCTGTTTGTCTAAACTACACTTAGTCATATCATACGTGTACTTGAAAGCAGGTAGCCCCCACACAGTACATGGTGATATGTTACAGTAAGGCCATTGCCAACAAGTACAAAATTAATAAATATGAGCCTTGCTCCGTGAAAAGGGGGTATAATGCACATGCGTAAAGTGTCTTCCCAGATTCAGGGACGACACTTTCCACTTATATAGTATTTTTCGTTTAAATGAAGTCTATTCTTAGTGAAAATCCTGTTTAGGCGGAAAGTGTTGTCCCTGATTAGCCTGGGGAGACTGCACAGGCTAATATGGGACGACACTTTACACACATGCATTAAACCTCTTTTCACAGAGCTTGGCTCATATGCAGTTTTTGTTCTCAAAAGTCAACAGCTCTGGGCTTTCCTACAAGCAATTCCTAATAAAAAAAAATACTCAAGACAACTTTAAAGGAAATGTCTGAAATAATGTAAGGACGCCTTCTTTACCAATTAGCTTCCTCATCTCTTAAACAAAGAACTACTATAAGTGTTATAAGTAAGTTAAATGCATTTGACAGAATTATAAAATCGTGAGAGTGAAAAATTTAGTTCAATTGGACATCTCAATGCAAACAAGCAGATGTCAAAGTGGCTAAAATGTTTGGCCCAAACACACTCATTTAAATTCTGATATTCATTTAAAGCATTTCTCTATTCAGCAGTGTTTTTTACAGAGTCATACATTTAAGGAAACATCCTGATTTAAGGCTAAAGACAAAATGTACCTTTTGATGCATCTTACCCCTGCAAGATTAACCCAGCTCAAAAGCAAAGTGGAAATGGCTATATGCAACTAGCAGTCTGTTCAAGTTTTATGCTGTTTGCGACTCATCAGTATCTTAAGATTGGAAATGAACCCTTTCAAACTTGAATCTATTAAGGTCAATAATAAAACATGATTTTCAAACATACTACAAACAGGTCAAAATGGTTATCAGAGTGGAGTTATAACGGGTAAAAATGCAACCAATGCAGACAACTTACCACGGGTGTTTTCACTGGGGAGCTATCTGTGGGGACAGTCGGAGGACGAGTTTTCTCCTGTTTTTCCTCTGTTGGCATGTTTTCTTCGCCAGTCATCACCATAGTTATAACACTTAGCACGTATATTTAATGTTATCACTTTTTAAAGTTGGACACCTTATCAAGTTATAGTGCTCCCAGGTAAAGTGACAAGTGTCCAATGTATTCTTTTTTGCCAAGTTAAAATGATATTTTCACAGTTTTCAGGTTGTAAAAATTAAATAAATTGACAATGGTATACCAAACAGTGACTTTTTTATGCAGCAGGTCAAATTTATGAGGTTGTATCAGAGTTAAAAGATTCTTATTTTCATGAAACAGTTGGGTCAAACTTCCTTCTTCATAAATAAAACAACACTCAGTTCATATTCCAAGCAAGATTAATCATACAGCAAGTCTTCATAAACTGTCAACTTTGTCACACGCCAGCACAATTATCTTCGCTGGGCAATTATCTCAAGTAATAACATTTTTCCACCCTTTATTTATGAATTTATTGCCCAACCACTACCATAAAAACACAATAACAATGTTACTTATATTTCACATCTACCTCCTAACAACTCACAACAATTCCTGAAGCTGCTTGAAGCAAATCCACAATACAATCACACACACTGGTAAATTGAGCCGACCCCGCTATGCCTGTGCACAATGACACAATAAATCTTTCTGCGTTTAACCACCCATCAAACTTAATGATCTATAATAGTCGTTCATACCTCCATACCATAATATAGAAGCTTACTTCACAACCCTAGTGATGTTTTTCTTACAGCTCAGTAACTCAACATTGTTCAGCTAAGTAACCTATCCAGTAACCTATCCGAAAGTGGTTAAACAAAGCTGAAATAATCACAATCACATTCACACACACATTTTTACTTTTGGGTCAAGCTTACATTAGTTTGGATAAATTGCCAGTTATTACAGATACATACAATTAAAGCTTAACAAATTACAACGAGAAATGACAACCGAAGCCCAGTGGTTAATATCTGTCCACAGATCTATCATTCTTTGACAGCCCTCATTTGTTAGTGACACTATGCAGTCTTGGAAGATAACGATCTTCAATAATCTGATTATAGGGAATCATTATAATAACTTGTAAGAGAAGAATTTATTGCTAACTGCTTTAATTAAATGTTATGTTTGTTTTGTGCATTTTTCAATTCATAATTGAATTGAACTTGTAACTTATTAAAATAGTCTTTAATTGTCATATATTGGATAAACTTTGTTAACCTTGCTTGCACAGGATAATATAAGATGACACTTTACAAATGCTTAACAAAAGTCCTATTTCCCCAGAGCAAGACACAAATTAAAACAAACTCAAATAATAAATTACTATATTGAAATAAAAACATCTTCAGGCAACTGGCAATGACAGCAATACTTTATCAACAACAACATCTGCTAACTGGAGAAGCACATAACTCTTAGCTACAAACTATATTCTGATCTCCATTTTTGTTTTAGAGTAACAAAATATATTGCATAACTGCATGAAATCATCTTATTCAATAATCAATAATGTTATTTTTAAGTTGACAAATGATTGTATATAATATACACTTTCGTTTCGCAAGTCTGGTATCACTTTAAAGATAAATCTGTCTTCTTCCAATAATTGAAGTCAAAAGTATACTGTCTCGCAACTTCTTAGAAAGTAAAATTCGCCCAAACACAAGCACCCTCCGAAAACAGAGTTTCGGAAGTGAGATTTCGACAAAAGGCTTAAAATAAGTACTTCAATAAACGCACCCTAAACAATCATCTTTCAACATAATTCCCAATGAAATGCACCAACACATAGCATACAGGTAAAAATAAAAAAAGCATGGGTGCGATCCATAAATCTTTTAAATGCCACTCCTGGGGTTAATAACATGTATCAAATATTAAGTCTAGCGTACTGTTGTCAGATGATGATTATAACAATGTTTCATGGACAGCTAAGTCTATTGATGCAAACCTGGTTTGGTCTGAGGCAGATTGTATTAGGGAAACTTAGGCTAAGATTTGCAATTTAGACAATGAGCCAATTTCAAAACATAAAAAAAAAGATACACACTAAGTACTGCACTTTGATTGGCTTTATTACCCTTTTACAGCAGAAGTAAAAACGGCTTGCTGCGCAAAATATGCAAAACTAGAGCTTTGTCACTAAGGTGACGAATACCCCCACATGCCGCATTGACACAGAATATTTTGCATGTTTTTTGTGTTTGACTTATCACGTGTACTCAAGTAACACAAGTATAGCTGAACTACACCAAAACTGGGTCCAGTGAAACTAGAATAATGTCCTCCTGGAAGTTTGCAAGCTTTGACACAACAAATAAATCTATCTTGGATTTTCCGAGAAAGGCCGATTTCCCAACTTTGTGTACAGTTACTAATAATTACTAATAATGTCGTCCGCATGTTTACGAAATTCGAAACACATTCATCTTAAATAATGGTGTCTTGTTGAATTATTACTGGATTTTATTTTTTATTTTGGCATGCCCAGTAGCACACTGCTACCGCGGTGTTGCGCGGCGGTCCCTGATAAGAACGGAAATTGTCTGCATCTACTGACTAGGCTCAAGTAATACACGCCGCGGGTATTAGCGAACTCGGCAGAACGCCGAGCGTTTTAGCAAGTTCACCTCGCTTTCCACCTCCGCAGAAGCACTCGCTAGCAAAACAAGAGATGTGTTTGTCAGAAACACAATGCCCCCTATTGCGCCGCACCACTCAAAATGTGCAGCTTCATGAGATACACATGCATGCCAAATATCAAGTTGCTATGATCAATATTGCAAAAGTTATGACAAAACTTTAACCTAGGTTAAAGTTTTGGACAGACAGAATGACAGACAGACAGACAGACAGACCAAAAACAATATATCCCCCTTTTTTTTTAAAGGAGGTATAAAAAACCCGCGGAGGGAGCGCGTTTTTTGGGGAAAACGCGTGGACTGTACTGTAGTTGCAGTCTTGGCATTATTTTTTTTGAGGCACTAGCCCGATCGGGCTACCAGCTTGGCAATTTCACAAGCCCGAATCAATTTTAACTAGCCCGAATTAAAGTTATAATTCTGTAACATTTGTAACTATGTCAGTCTTGGACCTAACCCACTCCATCCGGTAATAATACTTGTTATAGNCGCATAGTTCCGAGCATCATCAAATTCCTGCCGCCATTACAAACAACTTGATGATCCATTAAAATATTGTTCAATTATATTTGGTTTGAATACGTGTTTTTTCTTCCGTTTTTATTTGTGAGCGAAGCTCACAAATAATGCAGACGCAATTTTGCAAATCAGTATGGCTTAGCTACGGTAGGGCCCGTAACCCATGACTGCCTGTGTGGATAACTGCAGTAAAATTTAGCAGACGACAATAACCACCTCATCTGCCTGTTCTCACTGGTACACTACATAGTGTGTATTTAACAGCTTGTAAGACAACGTTGGCCAGTCTAGTGTTTATCATTGAAATCTGTACATTTTGGCTGCTTTCAGGGAAAACGGGGCTTAATGCATGTCAAATAAGATAAGCCTGTGCACACTGATTAGCTGTATCAATGATTTGAAAAAAAAACACACATCTCGACCTGTGCTTTAAAGACACACTCTTTATAAATTTGAATGGGTTGTGGTCATTTCAAACTTGCGATATAAAAAGCTATAACATAATTTTAAAAACTGAGCTGCGTCTAAGATTAAACAACAGCGCACAAATTCAGTGCCTTCAGCGCTTTTATTTTGATTTTTATTGTTGACACTAAATAACAAATAAAATTACCAAGCCTGCAGCCAATTTTAATGTGGCAATACGGGGGACATGGGAAATATTTTATTAATCGGTCTATCTTACGTGCTCACGCGATATCGTTAAGTCCGCACGCGATAGCTATTGCGTGCAAATTAATTTCTATGCAAAAGTCAAGTGCGTGAATATGATCGAATGTACCAAACATGTGTCGCGTTCTGAGAAAACTGGGCATAACGAATGTGCGTAAAGTGTCGTCCCAGATAAGCCTGTGCAGTCCGCACAGGCTAATCACGGACGACACTTTCCGCCTAAATTGGATTTTTGCTAAGAAGAGACTTCATTTAAACGAAAAATGTCATAAAAGCGGAAAGTGTCGTCCCTGATTAGCCTGTGCAGACTGCACACGCTAATATGGGACGACACTTACGCACATGCATTATGCCCAGTTTTCTCAGAACACGACACACATGATCGAACACTCAACCTGGAACAGTTAAAACAGTTAAGGGTCGGCACGAACAATTAGGGTCGGTCGGTTGAGGGAAAACATATAAGTTTCACTCCTAAACATGCTATTTGTAGACTTTGTCATTTATATACGCTAAACAAATAGTTATTGCATTTATTGAATTTATTAAATTCGTAATTCTGATCATGACAAAGATATACAATTAGTAAACATGTTCGTTATTCGGTTCAATTCAAGACAGTTGGACGATATATTTCTGTGACTGCGTTTTAACCACTTTGTACTTCGTAACATAATATAAATGTGCAGTTTTACAGTATTCGCCCTTAATTTGTTCGCTGCATAATTTTTAAAATAACAATGGTAAAAATGATATAAGTCAGCCTCGCCGATTAAACCTTATCCGATTAAACCTTAATTAACGACCTTAAGGTAGCGCCGCTGTAATGATTTCCCGCGTTTTCTCCTAAGATCGAACAGTCTTGTACATGTTTACTTATGGATATCTAATTTAAGCATACCGAATGTGAAGGTGTCGTGGCCGAGTGGTTAAGGCGATATACTTGAAATTGTTTGGGATCTTCCCGCTCAGGTTCGAATCCTGTCGACTTTTTGCGACGCGTTTAATTTCTTTTCTTACGTAATTTGATTTAATATAGCATATAAGCTATGTTTATTGTTTAATATGTTGCATTTTTTATGCGCATTCTTCAATTTTTAAAATTAAATTAACGTTATGGCTAAATAAATTGCGTGATTTACTGCTGAAAAAAACGAATCATGCATGTTGCATTTGTATTTTTATTTCAAAAAGTAAACGGTAAATCTGTCTATTTCTTGGTATTTTTCCTGTATATAGTGTATCTATAAAAACTAAGTTCAAACTATTTCTTAAATAATACTTTTTTGAATTTTATGACACTTTGTTTTAAACCAACCCAACTTCTTCTTGGCTGAAACCACTTACATTTCATGGCGGTCTTTCATAGATAACAAGTTATAAAAAATAAATGTCTGTAAAGGTATACTTATTTTATCTTGTTTTAACTTAAAACACCTTAAATGCATCTGTACACACCAACTGCATGCCCATAATTGGAAATCTGGATGAATTATGAANTTGTAGACTTTGTCATTTATATACGCTAAACAAATAGTTATTGCATTTATTGAATTTATTAAATTCGTAATTCTGATCATGACAAAGATATACAATTAGTAAACATGTTCGTTATTCGGTTCAATTCAAGACAGTTGGATGATGTATTTCTGTGACTGCGTTTTAACCACTTTGTACTTCGTAACATAATATAAATGTGCAGTTCTACAGTATTCGCCCATAATTTTCAAAAATAATAACGGTAAAAATGATATAAGTCATCCTCGCCGATTAAACCTTATCCGATTAAACCTTAATTAACGACCTTAAGGTAGCGCCGCTTTAATGATTTCCCGCGTTTTCTCCTAAGATCGAAGAGTCTTTTACCTGTTTACTTATGGATATCTAATTTAAGCATACCGAATGTGAAGGTGTCGTGGCCGAGTGGTTAAGGCGATATACTTGAAATTGTTTGGGATCTTCCCGCTCAAGTTCGAATCCTGCCGACTTTTTGCGACGCGTTTAATTTCTTTTCTAACGTAATTTGATTTAATATAGCATATAAGCTATGTTTATTGTTAAATATGTTGCATTTTTTATGCGCATTCTTCAATTTTGAAAATTAAATCAACGTTATGGCTAAATTGTGTGATTTACTGCTGAAAAAACGAATCATGCATGTTGCATTTGTATTTTTATTTCAAAAAGTAAACGGTAAATCTCTCTCTATTTCTTGGTATTTTTGCTGTATATAGTGTATCTATAAAAACTAAGTTCAAACTATTTCTTAAATAATACTATTTTGAATTTTATGACACTTTGTTTTAAACCAACTCAACTTCTACTTGGCTGAAACCACTTACATTTCATGGCGCTCTTTCATAGATAACAAAAATAAATGTCTGTAAATGTAAACTTATTTTATCTTGTTTTAACTTAAAACACCTTAAATCATCTGTACACACCAACTGCATGCCCATATTTGGAAATCTGGATGAATTATGGAACTTTCATATACCCCAGGGGTGCAAATAAACTGGACAAAAGCCGTGCGTGGGGGTGGTTTTGATTTTTTTTAAGCACGGAAAGCCTACCTTAAATGTGCATGTAGTTCAGTGAAATGATGCTGATTAAGAAAATAATACATTAGATTATATTTGGAAAGGTGCCCATTACAGTGGCGCTACCTTAAATCCAGATGCATATACGTAGTAATTACGTGCACACAACACAAACATGACGATCAACGCTTTGTAAATTATGTTAAATTTTAACTGTTCCGTTTCGTGCTTTTTTTAAGAAACTCAAGATTCAATGTATGTAGTGTGTCAAGAGTGGTATTTTGAAATTAATATTGTGCACTGTTCTATTTTAAACTAGGTGATGACAACTTAACATGGAATGAATTCATCCCTAAACACGTGAACATGGAAGAAGGGATAAAACCCCTGCGAGTTTTCAACGAAGTATACCAGAAGTACCGTGTGGCACGCTGTATCATACTGTCGAAGGATTTGCCTTTTTTATCTGATGCAAAGTGTGTGTATGTTCATTTCGAAGTTTATGTGGTCCTTTCGTGCCGAAGACGGCATTATTTGTGGACCCGGAGTGTGTCCCCGCACTCCTACCTAATTAACTTACTAGAATCACGAACGTTGTGGCGAATTAAGAATTCTATCTGCAATTTCCAGCTATTTATTTCTTACTGAGAGATTTTTAATTTTGGAGTGGTATTGTGTTGTGTGTGGGGGGTAGGGGCCGGAGTACCCGGAGGAAACCCTAACTGTCCGGTATGGTCCATCAACCAAACTCACATGAATCTGTCGACAACAGCACATCGAAATGTAACCGAGGGAATCGATCGTCGTGCAAATCGTGTACCGCGCCAAAAGTCAACACGGAAAACGCAATAGCTGATAGTTCTGTTGTACACCTTTTAATGAAAGATTTAAATGAAGAAAATGGCGTCTTAAATACATATATGGTGAGTTTAATGCAAATTGTTTGTTTACGACCAGTCCATTTACCGTTTTTTTTACTGAGTGTTCATCTGAAGAATCATGAACATTATCAAGTACTTTTATACTAAACGATGGAATAATTTGATCTGCTTGGAACGTTTTTTCGTGTTTGTTTCGGACATCAAACCTGCATCGATAGCATGTGGTTAAAACTTCCATTTCACATGAGCAAGTCAGAATGGCCGAGCGGTTATGACATTTGTTATTTTGATCCAGAAGTCCCAGGTTCAAACTCAGATATGAGAT
>VMBQ01003785.1:16047-96493 GCA_007657795.1 Dreissena rostriformis | reverse complement strand
TGAAAATACGTTAAGCATAGATACGATGCATTTAACATTCATGCCTTCTATATCCTCTAGAAACTAAAAATATATTATCTTAAATTGAACAGAACAGAACAAGTCTTTATTATGTTTTACAGATCACATATATTGTGTTGTGACAACAGGTGAGCACATATAAGTGATATAATTGCATAATTGCATTAAACATTGGAACATCCGTAAGAGAAAAACTATATGAAATATATGTTGGGGGGAAGTTGATCTTTGGAGTTAAGTCAGCTACTGAGCTTTTACAAACTATTATCATGGTACAGTTAACGAAGAAAAAAGAAGCAAACGTTATTGTTTAATGCATGTGACTTTTAACCATATCCATGGTATGCGAATGACAAATATAAACTATGAACTTGCTGTTGCAAAACAAGTTTACTGAACCAGACTTCGCTATCTTCTTCTTATATCATGACGATTTGTATTAACCTGATTATAACATATACAAATGTATACTAATGGCATTTCTCATACATCACCTTTGTGCACTGCAAATACAGCCAGCCGTAATTATTAGACAGAGAGACAGAAGACGGACATAATAGTTTTTTTACGTCTCCCCTTTGTACATAAAAACAGTTAAGCAGTACAAAATCATTATATATATATAACTCATATACAATTGTTCAAATGACGGTTACGGTGATAAAATCCGAATGGAAATATAATAAAAGCTGAACAAATGATAATTTGTACCTAGCATAGTTTGTATTAAGTAACACGTGCATACAAATATAATTGTTGACGTAGAATGTTGGTCTATAACCACGTGGGTACGACTAAAACCTTAAAGTATGTTAACATTATGACAATAAATCGGTTATTACATCACACAATATGTGATGCTGGATTTAATTTATCGCCATTGAATTTGCACGACAGGCATAAGTAATACATAGTATCAAAACATTAATGTTTTTATTATCTTATTTACCTTAAAAAATTAATTACCTTAGTCCGCAATCATATTTTTCGGGTGAAGCTCACGTACATTTGTTTCAGTCCAAATAGTACATTTCCTTACACCAGTATATATAAAAGGAATATATTTAGAGCAATTTGCAATATTTTACCAAGCTAAACAATAGTAATCGGAAAGAAATAACATATGAAGAATTATTTTCAAGCCCAGAATCAAATGTTCACTCATCAAACAATGTGATATCTCAATGCTACTATACGTTTGAATATTCCTTATATTACAAGTTCAACTTGAAATATTTCTTCGAAAAAGCTATTCTTGTAACACGATGAACAATATCAATTATGTAAATACGCTTAAAACAGTATTCACGCATGACGGATTTTATTGATAAATAAACATAAAAGCAATCTAGTCGGAACTTAAAATATCACAGGCCGTCGAACTCACGACGCAAGGGTCATGCGAGCGCTCGAAGTTCGCCAACTACTTGGATTGTGTTGTCAGTCGCCTTCTTTTACTTTCAACTGATTTATTCTGGGCTAAATGTGAGGGCTATGTGTTTTTTTTACCGCAATTTCTATGCATTGACGTACTTAAGCGGTAAACTAGATTCCACCATTTTCATCTTAGTAATACATATAATAAAGAAACATTGAAGTCGCATAAACTTTATGAGGAGACAAATTCTTATCGTTATCCACTGCTTTATTAATAAAACACCTTCTATAAACATAAACTAATTACAACTCGGATCACCGCCTTGGAACGCTTAATGCAAAGCATTTAAATTGCATTTTTATACAAAAGACTTGCGTACTTAAAAAAACTTTCACTTATAAAAAAAGCAAGACATATAACCTGCATTGTTTTTATCTCATAACGATTGCATTTGTGTTTCATTTCATATACTGTTTACTGCATTTAATAAATAGAATTGTGTTTGTGTTCGCAGTTAGATGTGTGTTCCAGATGTTAAATGATAGTGTTGGTATCATGCCGTTCCATTGATATTTACATGTCCACCAATTTGCAAACGTATTTGTAATTGCGCGATATTAGGATAAACATTGCTTAGTATAGAATGATTAAAGATTTATATATATATATAATAATAATAATCTTTTCCAAAACGATAGCTTTCCTGAGCTTACGTACGAAATGTATTTATTTGTTGTGTCAAAAAATAAACCATATGTCATTCGTACGTGAGCTCGTCTTGGCCACAGACAATGTATTGTAATCCATATACGGTTTTACACATTTATGTCTCTGTCTCATCACAGCAATTACCGGATTTGTTATCATCGACAAATTGGTACATTGTGAGACCATTATGATAAAAGGCGAATGAAAGCGACACCAATTCAGGTTGGGTCTCTGTCACTGCCAATAATTCATAACATTTGATATGAACAATCATGTGTCCTGCGTTTCGGATCTTAAGTCTGTAGAATCACAAACGCCTCTCTTGTCATCGTATAGTTTGCGTGTGCACAGATCAGACAGTTGACCCTGGCTTTGAATTGGAGTAAAATAATTAATTTGACTGATTTTTCTAACGAAAAAAAATGTGGAACTCAGAAAATCTGCATTACGTTTTAACTGCCGATACCAATGAGAGTTACCAGTACATGCTTAATAATAAAGAATAATAAACACGGACATGTGTGCAACAACCTGAAGGCTATCACGTTCCAATATAAGTATTGGCTCTGTCAGGCTTTTATTTAGCGGAACACTTACCCATTTTCTGCTTAGCTATACCTTTTTAAATGATAAAACCTTAATTATTAAACATGGAACGTTATCGTAAGTGTTTCCAAACTAGCAAACGTAATCGATGAAACGACGCAACGATATATCAGTTTCCAAATTTCACTTGTTGACATTTCCACCGTTTATCAAGGATATATAATACACACATAGCCATGTTTGCGGCTTCAGAGACTACATACATGTTGTTTAAATCTAGCGACATCACCTTTTTATTTCGTTATTATTCAATGCTTATAATGTGTTAATTTCGTTTGTCGCGCTGATTTTAATTTATTTACTGGCTATGAATGAATGATAATGTGATATCAAAAACAATGCTCAATAAGTTTCATTAGAGTTATTGTTATATAGCTTGTATCTTAGTGAATCACCTTTTCCACTTTCCGCAACGAACAAACTCGCAAAGAACCGTACTGACGATATTCTGTGCTGATAAGATCTTATGACACAACGCATTTGTTTATTGGAATAATCAAATTAACAAAAACGAACACACGTGCGAACATCAACTTACATGCAGCATCAAACTAAACAAATATTAATCCATAACAAACACTAATTATCGGTTTTTCTAACAGGCTCACTTAGGCACGGAGACTTTTGGCAACCTTGAAGCTATCAATTCTTGACGGGATAGGCCCAGAAACACGTTTAATCAGAGACTCATTGATTGGACAATCATTGTAGGTCTTTTTTACAAAACAGGATAGAACACCGTTATTGTGTGTTATGTTCTGAAGTGAATTATTGTATTGTTGTAGTATGCACTCGCTGAACGGAGTTGTCAGGTGTGGAGGGATATACTGGTTTTATATTGGACGGTTTGGAGGGGTATACTGGTTTTGGGTTGTAAGGTGTGGAGGGGTATACTGGTTTAAGGTTGTAAGTTGTGGAGGGGTATACTGGTTTGGGTTGTAAGTTGTGGAGGGGTATACTGGTTTTGGGTTGTAAGGTGTGGAAGGGTATACTGGTTTTAGGTTGTAAGTTGTGGAGGGGTATACTGGTTTTGGGTTGTAAGTTGTGGAGGGGTATACTGGTTTTGGGTTGTAAGGTGTGGAGGGGTATACTGGTTTTAGGTTGTAAGGTGTGGAGGGGTATACTGGTTTTAGGTTGTATGTTGTGGAGGGGTATACTGGTTTTGGGTTGTAAGGTGTGGAGGGATATACTGGTTTTGGGTTGTAAGTTGTGGAGGGGTATACTGGTTTTGGGTTGTAAGGTGTGGAGGGATATTCTGGTTTTGGGTTGTAAGGTGTGAAGGGGTATACTGGTTTTGGGTTGTAAGGTGTGGAGGAGAAATACAGGTTTTAGGTTTTTTCTCCGTCGTCGTCTTGTCGTCGGATATTCTTCATAACTCTTGTTCTAAACTGTGTTAAAGTTATTGTCCTTTTTAATGTTTTACTTTAATTTTGTCTTTATTATATCTCGAACAAATATAAGAGGTGTCAACTTAAAACTGCATAGGAAGGTAGATCTTACTGTTTAAAATACATACATATTTCTAAAAACTTCACATGCGCACAAGAATTGTTAAGCGTTCGAGATTTAAATCGATAAATAGGCGCTACCTTTATAAAATAACATATCAATTGTAATACTTCCATATGTTATAAAAATGGCATAGCCTTATTAAAATAGTACAACTGCCAATCACATGTAAAATATTTATTTGCCGATCGCATCAAGTTTCGTATCTCATCATTGCACTATAATGTAAAATAAAATTGATTTGTTAATAGTTTTGAATTTATTACAAAGATACGCATTACGTCCATTAAATTGTAAAATTCAATAATAAAAGGAATGTATGTAGCATGTCATCACAGAGATCCGAACTCAGATTGTTTGCTTGATCTAGAAACTCATACCAGTACACCATCGGCAATTGCGAAAAGTTTACGGTTACGTTTCATATATAAAGTTATATTTAAAATTCTTTCTTAAATAACATTATTCTCAAACTACGTTTACGAAAATATAATCATTTTTAAGATCTAACCTCGAAATATAATTTTGACATCAACTTCAGTTCATGAATATTCATTTATAACGAAAAAATATAAGGCATTTCGAATTTAACCAGTTTGATGTGATATATTTCTTATTGCGGCGATGCTTTTGTTTAAACAGTTAACAACGTAAACATGGCGTAAGAGTGTGTCTATGAGTAACACCAGTTTAAGTTTGCACCCTTAATATAAAATACGAATATGTGACCTCAACCGTTCGAGAACTTCTTACCACGTGCACCTTTTTCATAATTAGCTTTCAGAAAACTTACATTTTATTTTCAGACGATTGTAGAGTGTTTCTGTCAAAGTGAAGGAAAAGAAAAACATGGGCGTTTATGTTACAATATAAGACGCGTTTGATTCAAATGCCATTATTAAACGAAAAAAAGAAGAAAAATAATCACATTAACTGAAATAAAAGCTTGTACATTATTACGCACAAAAGAGATTAACATCATCCGTTATATATACAAATGTTAAGATTGTGATTACTTTTTTTAACTATTCTAGTCAATCCAATTACGCATTAAACAATATAAATAACTTGTCCCTGAAATATACATATATATATATATATGTATATACGCAACGGAAGCAATTATTGTTTTTATATATACCAACGAAGTATACTTTGGTTAATGTCGGGGTTATTTTTGTAGGACATGACATAACATGAGGTCACATTATTGGTCAAATGAAGGCCACGATATTATATTATTTCTAAGAAATCCATTGAAGCAAAATTTGGAAAAGGCATTGTTAACGCTTTAGTAAATGCACAAAGCATAATTGGCTTCAACATATATTAATGTAATTTTTATTGATCTACAAGTGTAGATGTATAGTTCATAGATTTACTTTAGGCTTACTTAATGCATATTGTATCCAGATATTATCATCATCATCATCATTATCAAACCCTTGACCGGTTTAGCCGTTGGGTGGGGGACAAAACGAGGGACGACGATACAGAAATCCTCTTCCAGTCAGGTATGTTGTGTGTTGCTGAGATTAATTCATCCATGGGAAGGACTGTCCACTGCATTGTCCATTCAGTTTTTTCTCTGAGGGTCTCGACGTTTACCTCCCTCTCGCGTGCTCTGGATAACAGTCTTGCACAGAGAGTCGCAAGCTTTCGTCTTTTGTAGGGTAGGGGCGGTTGTCGACCAGCAAATGTTGCAGTCATGTTCCGTACGTACTCGTTGGTCTTGTGCTCGGTGTAGGAGATGCGGAACAGTTTTCGGAGACATTTATGTTTTAATGCCTGTATCCTGCGCCCTGTTTCCGCGTGAAGCGTCAAGGTCTCGCAGCCGTAGAGTAGGATGGAGACTACGAGGGACGTGTAGAGCCTGTACTTGGTAGGGAAGCGGATGGAACTGCTTTTCCACAACCTGCTCAGTCTGGCCATCGCTGCGGTCGAAGTTTAACCAGAAAACGATACTTTAAATCAAATGATCAAATGTGTAATTTGTAATCTGCATGAAACAGTTATCAATAATTGTTAATAAATTAAATACACCTCTTATTTGATTATACAGAAAACTAGTTTGCTGCATAATGTTTATACATACACGTTATTTAATCGGGCATTTACATAATCATAAGATGCATTTCGATAAACTCAATTTTGCTAGGTTATGAAGTCTTAAATAATACATAGATTGTTTTCATTTTATCGAGCCGCTGAAATTTGTAAATTATGTAGTCCTTGTGAATACTAAACCATTGAGTAGTTTAATTGTATTACAAGCGAATTTTATTTTTACTTTCACTTTCATAGGTCGGTATTTTGTTCAGTTGGAAAGTAAAACGGTATGTCGGTATGTCGGTTACTCAGTCCCGAACCTTTGATCTCGCTTAATCTCTGGAGAACGGATTGACCTACACACATGTATATTGGTTTGATTGATATTTGGGAGTAAGGGAAGAATCTTATCGATTTAAGAGCAAACGATCACAGGACAAGGTCACAAGAGCTTGTCACAGTAAATTTGTTTTGTCGTTATTTAAACTGAAAATGTTATAGTGATTAATTATTATAGGGAACACTCCTTAAATAAGTATCGTGATGATGGACAACCTCTAATAATTTTTAAAACCAAGAATAAAAATCATCTATTTGTCTAAGGTCGAATGGACGATTTTGCTGTAGGTCGTGGTGGGTGTAGAAACCCTCTGTATATGTTAAAACGTAGATACACCAATGATTTAAAAACTTGTTTAAAATATGTAAAAGTACAAATAGTATTATTACAGTGTAAGTCTGCATACATTATGACCGTTTCGGATTAAAACAGAGGTTTTCGTTATTAGGTATTCAATATTTAAATAAGATATGTAAGAATATCTAACGATGCTTCGTATGAACTACATTGGCTACCAGTAAAGGCTAGGATAACATTCAAATTACTGACCTTCATGTATAATTGTTCTGATGGTCACGCGCCAAAATACCTTACAGAACTGTTAAAAGAAAAAAGTACCAGCACGTAATCTACGATCTACTGTCTCGTATGACGGCTGTTATGATGTGAAATGCACAAAGAGAAAAACTTTCATGGACAGGAGTTTCGGAGTTGTTGGTCCGAAACTGTGGAATGACCTACCATCAAGCATTCGGACTTCTGTCTCAATAGACATTTTCAAACGGAATTTAAAAACATTTCTCTTCAGAGACTTTTACAACCTATTTTAAATACCTGTGATTTCAAAACAAATCGAAACTCAGTTGTACGGGGTTATTTTTCCAACAACCATGACTCGGAGGACCAAGAAATTAAAGAATTGTGCGGGCTTTTCTGCTCGAAAAGGATATTTATTGTACAAGTGACTGGTAACCAAAAATCATTAGGGCTTCTTTGCTCAATGATTGAATGACATCATACAGCGGTCTTTTAGTCAAGTCTATTTGTGACTTGTAGTCACAATAGTTCAAATAAGGTTAAAACCCAAAAGAAGTGTGCGTAAGGGTGACGGGCGACCGGTAGCTGTGGGATCCAACAGCCAGAGTGCAGAAATATCCTTTCACGTATCCTTTCAGTTCATGAAAAAAGTGTCTTAATGTTGCCAAAACTTTGCTAATAATATCATTTTAATTACTGTCTTAACCCTAGTTATTTCAATTAATTACATAATATTTAATTTTTCCTGTGTTTTAATATCGTAGCCTGTATTGCTTTATTGCTTAAGTTTCTTACAGCATTTTTATTTGTATTTATATCACACATTTTTAGATTATTAATCCTTTAATTAATGCTGCATAAAAGTATCAATCACTCTAATTTTATTTATAAATTGTATGTATATTTATATGTTTTGTACAACGCCATTGAATATAACTATATAAATAGGCGTTTCATCAAATTAGCAAGTTTCAGTTTCAGTTTCAGAATATTTTGATTTCAATTATGATTTTAAAATGTCCCCAGTATTAATATTTGTATTTGTTAGAAGAATTGAAACGGACAATTTACAACCATTGTATTCAGGACGGGAACGAACTATGTTGGTTGTTTACTATTGATGTAAAATACATTTTGGGTATGGAACCAACTTAGATATTATACTACAAGGTTTTAAATTTGTTCACAAGATTAAAACTAGCCAATTGCATATTCAAACCGGTAAAATATGCTAGACATAACATACTTAGAAATCAACGGTTGGGTTTGGGTTGTCGTTCGAACGACTCTAAAGACAAATTCCAATATGTTTGCATATGTCCTACGTTTTCGAATACCGGAAATATAACAAAGCCTACTATATCCGACCGTCTTTGTATTAATTTTAAAAGTTATTACAATATAACAAATATTACCAAATTGATATAGTTGTGCCTTTTTGTAAAAACATAACTTGAAGAACGATCATTGAGTCTGAATGTAACAAGATAATTATTATTTTCTTTATCGTTTTTTTTGTTATATTTTGTTCACGCCGACTGCTTTTTTGTATGCATATGTTTTTATTTATTTATTTATGCATATGCGTCTATGTTCATCTCACGTTGACATGCATAACTGTATTTGTTAATTGTTGTGTGCGACTTATAATGTTCAAGTCGAAATAATGTGGATTTTTGTATTGTTTGCATATATAGTTACAGTGTTTTTTTGTATTTATAGCATTCACAACTGTGAAAAGTAAAGTTTCGGTAAAGGAAAGCTTTTTCAATCCATTTTCACTTGTTATTTATATAAGTTTAATGTTTTCAGACTGGTTAGTATTGTTAGTAATAGATTAAAATATAATGTAAAAATAATAGTCCTGTCAAGATAAACGTTTTCGTTTTTCAACTGAAAATTATTTATTTCATCATCGTTGTTCCCTTTTTGCGTAGTGCACCCTATCACATGCGGTTATAAGTTAAGCTCATCGTACCTTGTAATTTGTATTTAATATGAATAAATAAAAGAATTTACCCTTTATATAAAACCAAATTGATAGCTTATATCAATATATTTAAATAAGGATCACATTGTTTTCTCATACACATGTTCAATATAAATGGTAAGTGTAAGGGATTTAAATTGTTAAATGGGCGCAACCTTTTGCTCATCAATTAAATATTTCAGAATGCTTATAAAATGACAATTCCTTATTTAAAGAGTACATAATCTCACTATCATTAAAAATATATATTTGCCCATTGTATCAAATTTTGTATATCCCATTATTGCACTGTATTATAAACTGAAAATTTTAATTAATAGTTGCGTATTTATTTTAAATACCACATTACGTCCAAAAAACTATAATTCATTAAAAAAAAGGGTGTAGAATGTCATCACCGAGATTCGAACACAAAGTTTGTGCTTATAGCAACGAATATCACTACGTAATCAGCTTTTGTGAA
Organism: Dreissena rostriformis; assembly: GCA_007657795.1. Classification (NCBI taxonomy): domain Eukaryota; kingdom Metazoa; phylum Mollusca; class Bivalvia; order Myida; family Dreissenidae; genus Dreissena; species Dreissena rostriformis. The sequence continues at coordinate 86,892 of VMBQ01003785.1, read as the reverse complement.
TAGCAAGCGGTAACTTTATTATATTAAGTTGTATATAAAATTACGCGACTGACGCTACTCTTACACTACTTAAAAGAAAACAACAATAATGTGTACGCTCCAATATATGTATTCCGGAAAAAAATAAAAAAAAATAGGAAAAACCCACTAATCTGCTGGTACAAATAAAGCTGACCCATTGATAATCCTTTCCAAATCACAAACCGTATCAACCGTTAGGATTTAAAGTAAGTTATCATTGGTTGATATAGTAGACCAGCGTTGTTTGTACCGGGGTGATAGGTGGGTTTTTCTAAACTCGTGCTTTTCCGGGATAAGTCTTTTACGACATATTTTGTTTTATAATATTTATTTATTGATTTATGAAGATATAGAAAATATGTCTACTTTCACTCTTGACATTTTTTGTGTGATTTACATCTTATTGCAGCGATACCATTAATGCAACACGTTTTGTGTGTACTTAAAGCAACATGAAAATGGCATAAGGAATGCCTGTGTGAAACATCAGTTTTATTTTGCACCATTTATCTATATATGCGAATATTTGACTTAAATTATATGAGAAACTTACATGTATGATCAAGTTCCACTTTTTTTATTATTAGCTTTTATCAAGACAATGTTTGAAAACAACTTACATTTATTTTCAGACGATTACACAGTGTCTCTGTCAAAGTGAATGAAACATAGAATATAATAACGCGGACGTTGCTTTTACAATAGAACACGCTATTGGTTGAAATGCCATTATTCAACGAAAAAATGAAGACAAAGGCTAACATTAACCGAAATAAAAGCCTGTAAATAAAATCATTATTTCGTACAAAAGAGATTTACCAGTTTAAGAAAATGGAATTGCGTTACGCGCATGTCATACAATAGATTTGTTTACATGATATAAGGCGAGTGTTTTGGAGTGTTCACTTCCGCTAGTAAAACAATAACTTCCGCTAACATATTAACATTTAAGCATTAACAGTTACATACTGCAAAGCTCAAAGCCCGGGTACAATTTTAGTCCGGTTATCAATTCATAAACACATTGGATATCAAACATTTACACACGTCGAATAGTTCATAAACTGAGCTGAACGGTGATCACTCTATCTGGTGTACACATAGAATTGACAATTCAGTTGAAGTATTATATGAATATGTCTTTACACATATTTCATCTATTGTATTTGAACACGAAGAGTAGAGTTGGGTTTTGAACACACCGAAATATATGAAATGTGACTTACATTTGCAATGAAAATTTGAAATTACTGCAAATATTAAAGTGCACATATTTAACTATAAACATGCAATTAAATTCAGGTTCTTTTTAAAATCATGTAATAAAAACTATGCTAGTAATCTATTATATATTTCAACTTAACGCGCTGTAGTTGATGTGATATTTACTAAAACTATTATGTATTTTAACTGAACCCACCTGATAAATATTCGTATCATGCCGTCTGTTTGGTCCTCTTTGTTCTCTGCAAATCATTAATGAAACACATCACAAAATATTTATTACACCTTAAACCAACTGATATGTATTTATATCATACTGCTTGCTTGATCGTACGTTTTCTCTGCAAATCTTGTGGGTTTATAATTCAATTTTTACAAATTTTCCTCCACTGTAACATAATATATTGATTTATTTCGCGTTTTATTTAATGTATACGCACATATCCGGGAAGTTATCTTTATTATAAAAATTAGTGGCTGAAGTGGCTCATTTGAGGTAATAATTAACAGACGAAAGTCATAAATATGTATTTTCAAAAAAATATTGTCATGTATTTTTCCGTATGGAATACAAAATATCCGTAATCCAAATATAATTGACATGCAGTTACGTAAAATTAGGCGTCCAATAATCAGATATCAGATAAGCAATGCAGCAAATGTCAGTTAGTCAACATCACTGGATGACTGAAAAAAATAATTAACAAGAACAACACATATACATACGTGCAAAAGCCCGAAACATACTATAGCGTCGCCCGTTGCTCTTTGGTAATGAACAATCAGTTTATTCAAAAACTCTTGCTACTGGAAGGAACGTACTACGACAAAACACCAAAACCATTTCTTTCTAACGTAGAAAAAAAAACACCAACGACAGAGAATGGGAAATATGCTCTATTGTTTTCAAGTCAAGAAAAAAAGGGTTCAGCAAAACACAGCATGCATCAATATAATGAATATAATTTTCTATTTCAAACTGTGTATTTTTTCTAACATGCATAGCATTATTTGATTTAAGTAGGACATTGCATACGCGTTGTATTATGAATGTTAATTTAAGCAACAGTCTTTATGAAAACAACTAATTAATCCATAGTTTGCATAATGGGCAGTGAATTTAGATGACTTCAAACTATCGGCGGCGTGTGCACAATTGCATAGTGGCAACACAGCGCTCTCGATTATTTGCCCACGTTATGTAAGCCTTATTTTTTTGTTTAATGTTCGGGAATTGACTTTTCCATAAAGATCTACTAACATCATTTACATATTGTCGTTGAAAACGTATGCAGTTATGGTCAATCAATTGTCATGGGCGTAGGTTTGTATTGTGCTAGTGTCTGTATTAAGAATAGTAAACGCCAATCAAGAAATGTACTTTTCCATATAACTGAAGGGGCAGTTGAAGGGAGAAAATTATACAACAAAACAAATCATAAAACAACCCCATTTATAAAACCGAGGATAAATTAAAATGGTGGATATATAAAAAATACTACTTCAACATAGTATTTGTATTGTATAGGATTTCAATTATATTTGTTCCGAAAGAATAGTTATCATGTACTGATTGTTATATCAGTATTATGTTGGATCAAATTTAAGGATACAGTGCAAACAATACATACATTTCCTTGTCCACTTTTCCGTAAAGTGTCATATTTTCGATCCTGTTCGTGTCCATACGGAGTACATGACCGAGCCGCTGGTGTTGTCGAACATGTACTCTTTGCGCTATAGTTTCGTTTGGTTAAGGGCCTTTCTTATGTCATCATTCATCATCTTGTCAATTACATGTATGAGAACTCCAGGTATCTTCCTGCGTGATGCCATCTCGAACATTAACAGTTGCCTTACTTCAGTTTTTCTTAAGGTCCACGTTTTGCATCCGTACAGGTCTATTAGGACTATAAGGGCATTGTACAGTCTCATTTTGGTTTTATGATTGGTGTTTGTGTTCTTCAAAATGCTGTCAAAGTCGCGCATGGAGCTCAAAGCTATGGCCGTTCTCACTCTGATGTTATTCGCGCTGTCACATGCTACGATAAAGTTCGATCCGAGATACTTGAAGCTGTCTGTATGTTATAGTATTTTTTCCTCTGAGCAGTATTCCCTCTTCCACACTATTCTTTACCGTTTGCGCAGGTTTCAAACTCAGTAGCATCAACTCGGTATTGCTGTCGCTTATCTCTTGTCCGTTTCTTGAGCTGATGCTATCAAATCTATCCATGACGAGCTGTGCGTGACTGCGAAGTTCAGCCATGATACCGATGTCGTTAGAAAAAAGGTAGGTTGTGAATCGTTCTGCCATTCAAACAATGTATTTAAAAAAAAAATGTATATAATAATGATTTAACTGGATGAAATTTTTGATGATATCGGTTAGACCGCTAATACTACGACATCAGTCTCTTAGCCTGGTATTGTTGCATCCTTCGCCAAAAAAGTAAGACTTATATAACGTTCGGTAACAGCATTACACTTACATTTCTAACACAGTTTCCTGACTGCTGCGATTGATTTGATGTATAGTTTACGCACTTAGTTTGTTTGAACATACTAATTAAATACGTATTGTATGCAATAACTAATTATCAATGGAATATTTTACATAAACTGTTAAAGTGACTTTAATTATATTTTATGGACTCGAGCATTAAACCTGACAAAAACACACACCAAATAGTACGTTCACAATAATTAATATATTTTCAGCATGTTTAAAAGCCAGTATGAGTCACATTGCTCCACACTATTTTAACAATTATGTTCTACATTACTGTAGTTGAGGCATATTCCTTTGAATTTGTCCGTCCGAAGGTAAGTGGCACGATTGGTCGGATGGTCAGAAGGTTGGATTTAAAACAAATGCTGCTCGCTATTTATATAGCCCTCTGACCAACACTCATCTAAATGTTGGTAAGAAATGAAAATAGCATTGCTTGTGTGGTTAGCATGTAACATGGACTTGCGACAAGACAACTGCTTCTCTCTGTATATACGTGCGTTTATGCTTGGAATCAAGAACACCCTTTGATCAACGATACATTTTGTGTACCGGAAAGGAAGGCAAAGTGAAGTTAAAAGTCATATTAGCGTTAATATGAAACCAATTATATACAATATCACGAGAATGCTTAATATAAGGTCATGTACATTTGAAGCAAAAGGATCCTAATGTAATTAAGACCCCTATCGACTTTGAAATCAAAGTTTTAGGGTTTATCTAATTAGTGGATATAGTGGTTATATTCAGTTCGGGGCGAGGCATACTTATTTTGCAAATAGTTCTAAACAAAGTTGAATAATGTTACCGACATGTTTGGACTATAAATTCAGTAGTAGAATCTTGAACATAACATATCGTCAAATGTATTGTGATATAAAATGCTTAAATGGCGTTTCCGAGCAATACGCGGATATAAATTCATGTTATGGGCTTGTTGGAAAGCTTCTATATTTATTTGAACCTGACACAATGCAAACAGTCAAACGGTATTTTTAATTCGCAAAATATATCCGAGGCTTAAACACCATTTTGAATGTGACACAAAATACTGCAGAGTCGAAATTAAATGTGGGAAACAATCGACCGTTTGACTCGAATTTAAAATGAACTATAAATTCAATCGGTCTTTTTAGCGGGTTCATATACTGATGTACACCGTTTATATTGCCACAGTACAATACATATTATTGCCATAATTTAATCATTTAATTATTATATGCAGAGCAATTCAAATAAGAGTGGTATATATGCTTTATTATAATACTCACACGCTTAAATGTTATTACAAATTAACCTAATCGCAAACCAATCAATAATAAAACCGACTTTATCTATTGTTTACCAGTTAACTACTTGATTGCTGAATGCAAAAAAGATTAATGTTCACTTTGTATGTTTTACCAATTAAGAGACGTAACTATCATCATGCCGAGCATAATACTTGCTAAAGTTATGCGATTAGTGTACACAGATTAACAATTTTAATGTGTATTTCAGATGACAGAAAAATCTTATAAATAAAGCTTTTAAACTAAGAACATATGTTTTTAAAACGTTAAATAAGAAGTCATAAGAGTTGTACGTCTTACTAAACATAAGAACACTATTACAGACCATAGTGTTACGCCACGACCTGTCGTCATTCTTATGTGTTTTTATGGAATTTATGTGCCTTTAGTTACTGTACATGCTTTTCGTTTGATTATGAGGTATTAACAAGTGACAAATTGCGTTTAATAAAGCATAGTACTACGTGATAAGAGTCCTCTGCTAAACGTTCAGCTTTTCCTCGTTCGAACATTTAAGTAAAGCAATTTGCTTCGTTAATAGCTCCCTCGTCTAAAAGAAAGAAATTTCGTTCAATATAATAAACAAAGAGATGCAAAATGGTCTATATACAACGAAGTTATTTCCTAAAAAACAGATTTGGCTTCATTGTCATCAATACTTAAAGGTGCGCCTTAACGACAACACCACGAGGTTAAAGAGCATAATAAGGTTTTATCACGTAAACACATACGCAGAGAAAGCCGGAGCGAATAACGAAATACGAATTCCGTGCACATTTCTCTAATGTTGGATCATTTATTCGTTTATTTCGTCACGCATAATTATACAGGACGCATCACTCAACTAAGGGTTTTTAAAATAAACGATGTTCCCGTTGCTTAAATGCGTGCAGACAACAATGAAATCAAACCCCGCAATAATTTAAATCACGGCATCGTGTTTAAGCAGTGCTCTAAGGCGTCGTTGCAATGATCTGAGTACACGTTACTTAAGCGCACCATGTGGGGAATATAATAGAACATTGAGTGCTAAAAGTTCACATTTATCGAATACATAAACCAATATGGTATTTATAAACAAAGACACATGCGTTTTATCTACACCCTAGCAAAGTTAAAAATAGTGTGTAAAGTATTGCATAATAAATAAGGGTGTATTGCATAAACTCGTTGTATACGATGTTCTGCATCACACCTTCAACAAAAATAAGCTTGTATTCCTATAAAGTGTAATTGAGATGTCTAAACTTGTTCTACTTACTACGAAATGATTTATCAACATTTATTTTGGAAACCAAACATTCATCATCTACATCCGAATTTTCCGAAATAGGTAAACTTATGCTCATCATTCCGTAATGAATATCGTTGGTAAGGTATTCGTTACTTCATACGCGTTAATTTATAAAACATGTTAATACCGGACTGTTGTAAAATCGATGAAATTATGCCCTGAAATGTAAATATAAATTGATTCATATACATGTAATCTATCATAATTTGCGAAGAACAATGTACATGACTTTTCAAAACTTACACATACCTTTCAAAACTACATACAATATCATCAAATATTTTGTCAATATAAACACAACACGATTTTAAAAAGGGGAAAAATCAACCTTAAGACACAATATCCGAAGAAAACATATGGTCGAGACAATACAATACAATACATACAATACAATACAATAGTAAACATACAATACAAAAGTAAGGTCACCGCATTGGAACCGTCAATGCAAAATAATGTATGGTTTTAACCGGTTTACAGGCTTGCCGAATTTCATTTTAAAATAATGACAACACATCTATTACACACAAGCTCATAAAAAAAATGAATAATTCTGGATCGTTGCCTTCAAATGCTAAAACACATAGGATGCTTTAAATGGTTGATGGTTACTCTAAACTAAAGCTTAGCCCAGATGTAAGCACAACACACACCTGTAATTAAACATTCACCTCATAGCATCACAGATCAAATTAAAAAACAATGCAAACAAATTTAAATAATGTAATTGCAATATAATTACTCAATGGATACCGATCAGTGGAGCTGTCTTAGTGATGAGAAGTGTTCAAATGGTATTTTTTCATTAAAGTTATGTTCCAATTAAAGGCTTGACATTGTCTTACCAAGTAACAATCATGTATTGTTTGCAAAACTGTTTTGTTGTGCTAGTGATTTTTGTTTCAAGATGCTGTAAGGGGGCCACACCAGTTTCACTGCCTATGGGCCTCCACGGTGCTCATCCGGCACAACGTCTGTAGCTTCCATAGTTAGTCGTGATAAAACCGTGAATCATTCACTGCCTTGGAACGGTCAATACAAAAGAATGTAGGGTTTTAACTGGTTGGCTTGCAGAATTTCACTTTAAAACAATGGACAACACATCTATTACACACAAGCTCATAACAATTAATAATTATGGATCGTTGTCTTCAAATGGTAAAACACATAGGATGCTTTAAATGGTTTGTTGATACTCTAAACTAAAGATTAGCCCAGATGTAAGCACAACATAAGCGTGTTATTAAACATTCACCTCAGAGCATCACAGATCAAATTAAAAAACAATGCAAACAAAGTAAAATAATGTAATTGCAATATATTTTAATGTTATATGTAATAGAATTTTGGAGCAGTGATTTAATGGTAGGACGCAGGCTTAGAGATCTTGAGGTCGCTGGTTCGAATCCCGCCCTGACCACTGAAATTTTCTTGAGCAAGAAAAACCATACAACATACATAACGTAAGCATGATTTATTTGGGTTGAGACAAACTCGATTGGAATTCGGTTTCTTATATACATTTATTTTAATGCGAAGATAAGCAGTGATTTGCCAGCACTATTCATGTAGCTTGTAGTGTAGTTTTTTTCAAAACGAGTTTGCTTGAACATAAACAAATTTGAATAAATATGAAAAAAACATTACTAGACGCAATTATTATGTCTTGCCTAAAATCCTTAGTAAAGAATAACAGGCACATTAACGAATGGTAGCTTTACATTATTCTTATACATCGGGTTACCTTTAGAACTTGATAAATCATTTCCTCCATTTATTTATATTCTCAAATGAAGTGATTAATGTGTTTACAAACAAGTGTCTCCGCCGCAAAAAGACATTAATGTAGGACTTGTGTCTCGCATAAAATGTCGTAAACCATTTTCAATATTGACTGCATGCGGTCCTAAACTCCTATCGGTTCTGCTGTTGATTCTACGTCATCGATATATTTTCCAGGTATAGTCGCACCATTCAACCTTGCGTGTGTGTTATTTAGGTTTTATGGAAACTCAACACAAACACGTTATCTCGTGCCGTTTATAAATGATGATTTGGAAATTAATAAATCGATGTGAACTCGTTTGTGTGATATTTACATTTATAGGGTGACACTGTCACGAAACATGTATTGTACTTACGTATATTGCCTAATCTATAAATACTTGTAAATTAAAGTTATGTTCCAATTAAAGGCTTGACATTGTCTTACCAAGTGACAATCATTTATTGTTTGCAAAACCGTGTTGTTTTTCTAGTGATTTTGTTTTCAAGATGCCATAAGAAGGCCACACAAGTTTCACTGCCACTTTGCTGCCACGGTGCTTATCCGGAACTGCGTCTGTAGCTTCCTTAGTTAGCCGTGATATACCGTCAATTATTCACTGGCTTTGAAAGAAGGCGTGAGCAATGTCAAAGAGAGCTTGCTTATCTGATTTTTCTAGAGTAACTATGTTTATTGTGTCACGTTCTACCTTGCCGTAAGAAAAACATATTATGTTGTTCTGCATTGAGATGAATACGAATAATAATGTCATAAGAAACAATTATCGGTTTTACCGAAAAAACAATGACATTGCGATGCGAATTTCGTGGCAGGATTCTCTCTCAAATCGAATTAATGCAGATCCGCATCGATTAAAACATATACCTTAGGAATTGTTTCAGATGTTAAACAATGTGTAATTTGTATGGTTTTATTTTGTATTGATGTACACTATTTACTACATAAAATCATACAATGTAACTATGTGGTAAGTAATCGAGAACAACACCGTACTAAAACCGTATATACTAATACTATAATGTATGGGGAAAGACGATCAAAACAAATACGTATTAAAACATTAACTCGGATGGTATTTTGGGAACTGCTGAATATAAAATCTAGTTTCTTAACTAAAACTAAACGCTTAATCGGATGTTATTTTCTCATGAATAACATATTTGCTATCAATTATTGATAACAATGGTAATGCGGCGAAACTACTACCTTGAAATAAAACAAATAATTACTGTTTTTCACAGGAATCCTTCCTTCTCATTTATTATTACATGGTAAACATTTTATTTGCATTATGTATACAACTATTATTTCGTTTTACCATCGTAAATCATGTATTATTATGCATTGATATTCTACCTGAGCGTATAGTCCAAATGGGCCCTGCATTGGTATGTAGGTCGAACTTTTGTTTAATGCATTATATTGTTTTATAAATGAAAACAAAATATATGAAAGTACACAACACACACAACTATGATATATTGAATACCAAATTATGGTCCTATAAGGATTGTGTTTTAATCAATCACCTTTGTTCGAAACAAGTAAAACCGAATAACACTAGTTATCGATCTGCGTCCATATAGCAATCATGTTTTTTTTTGTAATAAGTAGTGACTGTATGGAGCATATTTATTCGCTTGCGGGATAATACCGTTAATTATTTTAATTAGTAAAATGTGAAACAAATATATTTTCAAGAGCGCATGGACGAGTTAAAATGTCAATGTTTTCTCACTATATTGGGGAAACATTAATCATGATTGTGAGCCCGAAAGCAAAAAAAAAAAAATATAATTTCATATAATGCTTTCAATTCTTCTTTTCATATTAGTTACGTGTAAAAAGTTTTGTACCAACTATTTTGTCATTGATGCGTAGTAATTGGGTTAAGACATCAACATTTCAGAGCCACGTTGAACTTCAATAAAAGTGCGTTGGAGTTCAAACTCTTTGTGTAGGGTTCCTCTATTAATATGAAAAATGCCTTCAGTAATCATGTTTAAGCCCTCTTGAATCGAGCGAAAATTATTCATATCGAAATCATATACAGTGTCAAAATGAATATAGGCTAACATAATTGTTTTAAAACAAAGATTTAGGGCGGTCAAAATATGGAAACGCAGACAAGATGGATACATTGAAATAAGCTCCTTAAACTCTGAAACGGTTGACGACGAACAATGGAACAGTGATCTTAATATGATAAATGGTAGAAACAAATCGTTTTCTTGTTGAGTAAGTCCAGAATGGCAGCGTAACTGAATAGGAAAGGTGGATTGGTGACTCTGATATATTATTAAATTGTGATCTGCACAGTCGTGTTTTAGCCCAACACAAAAGAATTCATAACTAAGATTTCCAGTTTTTATTTATCCTCATTAGAAGAACAATATTTGATTTAATATGTTTTATTTACGTATAACAATTAGTTATGTGATGTTCCATTCAACCTTCGATTAATTACCAACATTTGGTTTAGAGATGTTTATCTGATATATATATTTAAACCTTAATACTGTTACAATTATATGCGTGTGACGCATGCCGTGCGCTTTTTTGTTCATTTATAGCTGTTTCCCTTTATGTAGGGAGCCGCATAGGCTGCCTGTCGTAACTTATATGGCATGGATAAAATATGAGAAATATGGGCGAAGTGGTTTGGACAGAGCACATACACAAACCTGATGTTACTAAAAATAAATATAATTAAATTACTCGACAATTACCTTCTACATGATCATGATTTTGTTTATTCCTTTGAATCATGGGTTCGCAGCTCGCCTGCCTGACCCTTTTTATATGTTGCTGTCAGTTCAGTTCACCCGCGCAACTGAACTAACATATAACACTAGTATACAAGTACATAATAAGATATAATGATTAAACAGAACAGAATATATTGCTATCGTCTAAAAGCTTGGTATACATTAAGGGCAATTTTCATAACGTTTAGGAGCGACCTTTCTGTATCAGAGGTAAACGTTTTGTCAATGTATGCAAGAACCCACATTAATTGTAGTATTGCATTGAGAAATATTTAGATATAGTTCAGTGTGAAGGTAATGGAAATATTGTTATCATACAGCTAAATGATTTTATAGAACATTATAAAACCTATAAAGAAAACATAAGGTTTTCTCCACAGATATTTTTAGATAAGATTTATCCCACATATATTTTAAGAACATGTACATAGGGACTACGGTTTTGGCCTTTCACCCTTGTTTAAAGGTCAAATGCACTTAAAACTAGTAGCCGATTTAACTTGAAAAGATACAAAATGGATCCAACGGGGGATTGAACTAGGATCTTTCGCGTGGTAGCCTGACACTCTAACCACGAAGCCAAAGAACTCACCCGATTGCGTAACTGTTTGAATTCACAAGACCATATTTTTCTACATGGCTGACGAAATCATTTGATTGCGTCATTACACGAGTTAACGAGTGTGTGCGTGTTTACGATGTATTATTATAATATTATGAATGTGAATAACAGTGTTGGGATATAAAACTGGAATGAAACTGGTGAGACCGCATTTTAGATTTCGTTGAAATGTCGAATTTACTCGAATTACTCAATGTTTTGTTGAACAATTGATGGATTAAATAAGAAAAATGTCAGTGAATTGTTTTTAACTTTTCGAAGGAAATCGAAGTTGAATTAAAAAGGTTATTTCTTTGATGAATAAGTCGTTCATTTGTCAGTTGATCAAAGAATGTCATTCCACAAAGAATTGCCTGCTTACATCCAATGTTTTAAAATGGAAAAGATGAATGGCGATGAAGAAATGTGTCCAGAATTTGAACTCGTCATTGAAATAAATTAAACTTTACGAAAATAAACATGGTTATTACACAACTTCGGTGAGAACAACAATAACCAGTACCGGTAGATGTTTTACTTTTTTATGTCAGTAAGTAAAAAGTTTGTAAAAAGAAGAGTTGTTTATAGACTAAAATTAACAATATCGGCGGGGATACATGCTGAATCATGCTTTACGTAGGTGTCAACACATTTTGTAAATTTCAAAATGGCAGCCATTTGTGTTTTTGGTATTTTACAGTTGTGAAACCAGAATTGTAGTTATAACAAAACCGTCTGTGTTTTACTTCAGTGTGTAACATTTGGAACGCTGATTAAATTTTAATCGAGGCGTATATCGATATTTTGTCTCGTTACTATTCTTTGCGTGGAATTCTTAAGGACTATTTCGAGTTCCGTAAAGGGTAAAGATCGCAATTAATATTACTACTCAATGTAAGATACAATTAATTTTGTGTTTTTGCTTTTATTTTATCAATAAAATACTACTATTTTGATTGCAGCAGGCATAAATTATATACAAAAAAATATTGTAGGATAAATAGAATACTACGTTAGTGTGATTGTGTACTTAAATTTATCCCCCTCGTCTCAGAAAGGCTTACAAGACTCAGCAAGCCTCGCCATGTAAACCTTTCTTCACTCGTGGGATAAATTTAAGTACACAATCACACTAACATAGTATTCTCAATAATTGATGAGGGTTTTCACCGTTATAGTACCCCTATGTTGCAATGGTGAATAAAGCCTGTTTTTAAAAAGGGAAACAACTAGCAACTAAAACAAGATGTTCAGTACAATGTAAAAGGCATAATATTATGCCATATTAAAGTCTTACTAAAGTATGCATACAGGTAGTTTTTTTTCAGAAGTTTTATTGCGAACAAATACCATATTGCATACATTTTTTAAATGATTAATTTGTATTGTGCACATGTATCGATTTTATCTTTTAATGAGTGTACGCAAAAACAGCCTACGTGTTATCACCTGAATTATATATTACTTCAAACGATGATCGCCTAATTAAAAATTACTACATTACAGAAGGGATATATCTATGCACAGTTATTGTGTCTCAGAGTAATGTGTACCGTCATTAACACGTTTGGATCATGTGATTCTAAATTGATCTACTTGAAATCATGGACATTTGAGAGCACACTTACCGCATAACACTGTATTAATTAATATACAAGTAGTGAACCAGTATGTGGAAATATTATTTCCCCTTGTATCATGCATGATTTTATGTGAAATGTAATGTTAGTATTGTCCTGTAATTGTGGTGTATAGGCAAGTGTTAACTTGCTTTTAAAAAAAGACACGATAACACTAATTTCTCTCTTTATAATGTTTCTGTAATTTCACGCTTTCTCTATATGTGTATTATATATTAAGCATAAGCCTAAATAATATAATAAATTAATATTTGCAGTTTTTGAAAATAGTCAATCAATGAACTATTATGGCAATTTCAATTGTAAAGTACATTACACTTGTTCAGCTTTGGAATTGTATTCTGGTGGATCGGTTAAGAAGTGACGGCTAGTTGACATTAATTTTGCCTTATTGAGTTATAGAAGCCATTGTAGAGGAAAATAGGGATGCATGATACAGTGAGTATATCATAATAAGATTATTGACGTTCATCATGTCATCGCGCCTAGAGACTGCTTGGATTGCTGTTGATTGGACATTAATTGTGTGGGCTTATCTGGAAATACAAGCAGTGTATTTTGTTTGCTCGATATTTGCTATAATAAGTGAAAACTGGTCATCCCATTCAACATTATTGTGAAAAAGCTTTTCATACAAAACAATAAATGTATTGAAAAAGACAATTAGCGTTGAAATTAGTATAAGAACAATATGCATACAATTAAGAATAGAAGTAACAGTATTGTCGGAAGCGTGAATTCTCGGACCCAATTATATGCTATGTAGACATAGAGCTTGTCCCAAAATTGAAGGTGAGTACTTAAAAAATCCGCTTGTCGAGATATGTAGCAAGGTTATACGAAAACATAAAACGCATAGGCGTGGCCAGTTTTGACCATAGAGGCATGGTTTTAAAACACTTCGTCGATGACCGATTATATTCCACATTAAAGTGTATGTAAATCACGCGACTACCATGTTGTGGCAAGTTTTAACCCTTATAATTTAAAAACAAATATTTTAAGAGGACAACAATTTAATTTTACGAAAATAATATTTTACTTATAAGTAATGTGATATATAAGTATATATAACATTGTCAATCCAAAGGCGTGTTCAGTATTTACCCCAGGAGTATTATTTAAGGAATCTTTGTCGAGGACTACTAAACGATGTTTGATACCAGTACATATGGTTGAATGCTATTTTTTGTATTGGTTACTCACCATGATAGCACAACACAGGGTGTTACAGGAGTACAAATACATAATAAAGATGTATGCGTATATGTTTCGTTATTAAAAGCCGTGAATTTAAATGAAAAAAAAAAGGAATTTTAATGAATTCTGATAAAAAAATATAAGAAACGATTATGTCCGTAAATTCTCTGCGATCAAAATTGGTAATAAATGCTATTATCAATTTCAGTAATCTATCTACATACGAACTAGCCAGCGAGTTGTCACAGTAGCTTTTGGACTTACCAGACGTCTTCGTTCTAGACTTTATGTTTTGTAATCATACCCCAGGCGCAGAATATAATCGAAAGAATTATTTTTTATAACGCCAGTAGTCTAATGAATTATTGATATCTAAATCTCATGTATGCACAGCGCTTAACATCAATATCTATAGTGTATGTCAATAGAAACTATATCATAACACATCATACTACTATTTGTGTAATATAATGAATCATTACAAGTCCGATGCCATCATCTTTATGTCCACAAACCTTGTAATGAACATTTTCTAGAAAAACGCGAATCTATCGAGTACCATTGATTCGGCATGATATGTGGCTCTTTTCATGACATTTAATCAGAAAGCGGACCAGACGCGTTTTTCATATTTCGATTATGCCATATCAGTGGCATTGGTCATGGTTAAATTCCTTCCTGTGGGAGACTTTTATTTTCTTAGAAGTTGCGGGACGGTATATTTTCGACTTGATTTATATGAAAGGCAAGAAAAATGCTTTGAAAGTTGGCCGTTTTATAATGGGACACTATGGGAATTGGAATTGTAATCCAATCTCATACCGATGACATTTTTAAAAAGCTATACCACAACAAACGTATTTTGGCTGTACAAGTTATTAAACGTTTGTCACTATACAGCAAAGGTAATGCATGATTCTAACACTACACGCGACTTGTTTTCTATAGACAAAGAAGGAAATCAAGTGTGGGTTATTCTGCAATAATTATGGGCGGAGCTTAATGTTTCGAAAATAGTTCAGAATAAAAAAAGAAAATATTGCAGTAAAATGCACGTGCTAAAACCCGCTCTTAAGAAATGCAATAAATGTAGCATGCATATGTAATAATGTAATGAACGAACAAATTGTATATTTGCTGATAAGTGGCATAACCACGCCTACAAAGAATGTTATTTGTTAGGAAACGTCATTAAGAAAACATTTATAGCATGTCAGCTTTTCAGTAGCATCAATCAATCGTGTTACATCGACCATCTCCGGATAGCTCCGGAAGATTGGCCTCGTGCATTTCAGTCGCCATCTTGTATTCATTTACCTTCAAAATGGTGATCCGTCTTTTGTTATGAGGCTGTATACGACGCGGTTAAACTAGCGCTTGAATTTTTGCCGAGATTTTGACATAAAGATCACTGTAAACGTTCCGTTGTTTTGCATTTTGACATGTTATCCAAAAGACTAACTTTTGCAACATTTTTTGCCATGTTATTGTCCAATATTGAAAAATAATTTACGGTGTTTACACATTTATCCAAACCGAAAGTGAGAAATGGATTCATATTACATTTTGCGATGTAAACACTAATATTTGTTGAGTTTGAGGAAGAACACAATTGCGTATTAATGCAATACTGACTTCTGTATCATGCCGATTGTAGTACTGGCTAAAAAGACCCATGATGTCAGGTCATGCTATACATTTTGTTTACATATTGTTTTATTTTATCAAATTAATGACTGTGTTGATGATTGCTTACTTATTTAATTAAACATATTACTTATGTATGAATTTGTTAAAATTCGGTGTCTTTATTTATAATTGACATTTTCAAATTATTTTTTAAATAAATCATCATGTTGTGTGTTATTTTTTATTTTTGTGTATGACTAGAATTCATAATTATCCTTATAAAATATTATTAAATTATCATTATTATTTATTTAGATATACTAGAATTTGTTTATTGTGTTCATTAATTGAATAATTGTCCACATTTTGTATTAATCAGGGTGTTCATATTCCAGCATTATATAATATAATGATGCTTCAAAAATGAAGATTTAGGAAATGATTTATGTGCACTACTAAATAAATCTCAATGCTTACATGAAAAGTGTGCATTCCTCTACATATGCATGAGTGATTACTACATTTACTTGTCATTGATTATTACTTGCAAGATGGCTTTTTACAGGTATACTGGATTATGAACGACTGATGAGCATCAAGTCATCTCCTCTGTAGTACCTTGTGGGGCTTATAATCAGGCCAGATCACAATCAGTGACAAAACTGCAGTGTATAAACACCCCTTGATTCAGACAATTATTGATGACCAAACAAATGTTATCATTAAATATAAAAAATAATTCAAGTTTGATATACATGTTACATTAATTACGATATTGATGAACAAACATAAATAATAATATTAATACAAAAGTTGATACTCCCAATTTTAACTGTGCCCATTTGATACTGTTTTAAACTTCTCAAATGTTCTTCTCTGTCTTAAAATAAAAAAAATCCTATATAATATTATAAAAACATGCATATTTTTGTTATTTGTTTTACACATACATATCTTATAATATGTTTTGACTTATGATCAATGGGTGTTAGTTAATCTAATAGACCTATGCTGTGATATTCGTTTTAACTTGGAGCCAAAAAATACTTAAGCTAAAATCACTATCACAGTAGTACTCCATACTTTTGTGCAAGTTTTTAAGAAAAATACATTTTATAATTATTGTGTAGATGCATCAATGTTATAATGATAAATGTATATATAAATAAGGGACCAATAACAATGATTAACGTTGCAATTATTTCCTTACTGTATGAAGCAATTTGAGCAGAAGCCATATTGTTTGCTTGAATATAGTTTTATTTCAAAGGCTGATATTCCCAATATTTACTGTGACCATTTAATACTGTTTTAAGCTTCTCATTTTTTTCTCTGTCTTAATAATTTCAGTATTTGTTTTACAAGTATACAGTATATATCTAATAATATGTTTTGATCAATGATCAATCAATGTTCGTTAAACATAAAGATCTATACTTTTATTTAAGTTGCCACTATTGGAGCCAAATAGTACTTTCATGTTTGCTACAATCACTATCACAGTATAGTTGTCCCTACTTTTGTACAAGAAATTAGAAATCAATGATTATTTTTTTACCAAGTCAGCCTAAATGCAAATGTTATTGGTGTAAAGTAGTGTTTTTACATGTTTATAGTTATATTGAAGATGCATCAAGGTTATAATGATATATGTATATATGGATAATTAGATATAAATAAATGATCAGTAACAATTATAAACTGTGAAATTATTTCATAACTGTATGCAGGGATTAGAAGTCATATTCTGTCCTCAAACTAAACCAATAATTAAAAACTATGTATTATGTGAATTCGAATTAAGACATCAAACTTGAAATGGACAACATTTGGTCTTTTTCTAAAACAAAAAACTGTACATTTTATGTTGTGACAGTATTTTTGTAACACTTTGTCGATACTTTTAGTACAATAAGCACTTTCCAAGACTTTTTAATGAAAAGTGGTGGTATGTTTTAGAATTCTGACTAAATTTAAACACTGTGTTCATCACACGTGGACATGGTTTAATTTATTGAGAATTTTAAAAATCCAATTGAGCAAAATTGTATTGTAATCTCTTTTTTAATTATAATTTGTCTAAATTAATAAAACAATAGGTAAACAGCATATAACTAGTGTACAGTGTGGGAAAGGTTATTCCAAGATTGATGTCTGATAACAACTTCACATAGTGTGGTTTATTTAAAATTATATTAAACTGAACAGCTAAATAGCTATATTTCAAAGGAATACCAGTACAAAATGCATTATTTATATCATGAGTTAACCATAGTAGGTGTAATACTCATTACTACCGGTATGCATTGATATGCCTACAATACTTTATTTAATGCACATCTGTACCTTTTCTGCATTTATTTTACAAAAAGTGTATAACCCGTAATGATTTAGACAAAATTCTTAAACAAACACACTTAAAATGCAATTAGACATACTTATTTTCTAGTCAAGTGTATTCATTCAAAATGAGAAATACACTTTTAACACTCTTTAGTGAATTACTGCTCGGAAAATGCAAAAAAAAATGCACTTTTTTCTGTTTAGTGGTTTTTGTCTTCATTTACAAGTGAATTAAATATGCATTGAAAATTACCTGGTAATAAACTTTTTTTTTAAATAAATCATACCCATTTAAATAAATTTTCTTTTGAAATGTGACACTTTAATGAAATTAGCGCCAACAGTATGAGATATAATTTCGATCATATGCTTTTTTCATTACACTTTATTATTTGTATGAATAATTTGTTTTGTGGTTTGAAATTTACTGGTACAGTTCATTTGAAAGATCAAGACCAAAATAAGCAGGTTGCTGCACCATGCTCCTTTTTAATTCCACCTTGCTATCCTTCATCTGGTCAACAAAAATAATGTGTTTATATGTGACATGGCTGTAATTATTTCCATATTGTAGGGTATATTGCCAAAGGCAGCAATTCCAATTAATTCTAACTGTGATCCTAATTTTTACTCTTATTTAGTTTAATTCCCGAACTGATTTACTCTTCGGCAAATCTTACTTTGATACAGTAAACACCAGCATTATTCAATTTGTGTTAATATTCATCTTTATTAAAAAGTTTTACTTGATTGATTTATGAATTCAGATACAACATAAAAACAAGATCAGTATAAAATGTACAACAAATGTCCTAGAAACAATGGCAGCAAAAATGTCAATGATTTAATTATGTGATTTGATTGAATCATTGATGATTCTGAGATGATATGGTGAGGTTTTGGAATTTCTCATAGATCACATGACCCATAATTTGTATCATTATTAAGTGAAATGCATGATTGGTATCATATTACAAGTGAAAGCCTATAAGTAACCAAAACAATCTGAATGTAATTTTAATTTTGTTTTAATACTGTTTTGTGTTGAAAGGTTTGAATGCAGCATAGTTACTGTAATTACATGACATTTATTGAGTTAGTAGGGTGCACATGCAGATACATCATGTTTTATGCACAGGACAGTAGCCAAAAATGTAATTAGTTACACATGTTCTTGAAGTAAACATGACACTTAGTTTAAAACATAAATTATAAAAAAGGCGGTGCTGGCATATTTGACATGGTATCTGACTTAAGCTATCAGAAGGTCCCAGTTTGATGCCCACTGCCACTGTACATAGAAAGTAGACTCGAGCTTCTTGATATGCCTCAGACTTTCAGTGTATTCTATCTAAAATAAATTGGTTAAAATTAAAAACAAATTGTGATATTTAATGATAAACATGTCATTAAAACAGTCTGCACAATTATTTATTTTATCTGAATACCTGTACCATTCCAAATCCAATCTCGGTGGTTATTCAACCGCAAGTGAACTATGTCAATAGAACCATAACTATGAAACACTAGTAGAGCAGTGTTCCACAAAAATGATGCTGATGATAATTTAGCGTGATGATGAATGATTAGATATTCTCATTTCCACTAACAGTTCCACTACCAGTTCGAACAATTTTGAAAATGACACTATTCCACTGTCGAACGGCACCACATATAAGATAAGTTCTCTAATTTGTTCAATAAACAACTTATTCCACTAATTAATCCACATAATAATCGAGCTTCCTAATAATTTAAACATTTTCTCCGGAATTTGCCAATTGTTGTTGTTGTTTCCCAACAAGTAGTTCATTCCAAATGGCGACTGTTAAACCAGAGGCAATTATGCAATAAATCGCCTTCTGATCCAGAGTGTAGCATCGATAAACGTGACGTCATTACGTTTCTTCGATTTTTGTTCTCAATGAAAATGACGTCATTTTCAAAATATGTTTGAATGAAAACGACATCATATTTTTGTACAATTCAATGAGGTTACTGAATAGTGTACTTTGTACTAAGAAGTGTGGAGTATTCAACAAATATAGTTCACGTCCAAAAGTAGAACCAAATCAATCAGAATCGTGTTCGAATCGAAATAATAATTTTATATGATGGTTTGTTGTCAAATAAGCCACAGTAAGCAGTATAGATGCATGTTATCAAATCACTCGTGCTTCACACTCGTGATTTGATTCCTACGCATCTATACTCCTTACTGCGGGTTATTCGACAACAAACCATGATAGAAAAATATTATTTCTTAATTATAAATAAAAACTGTTGCTCTAAATTGTATCAGATGACTTGTGCATAGTTCATCGTCAGTCTTAACAATATTATATTAAACATATCAAAAGGTCATGTGAAATGGAAGTGATCATACAGTCATAAGAAGTGTATATACTATAATATCAAACATAATACATGACAGTCGTTGGAAACAATTGCATTATTATAACATATTATCGTAAAAGGTGGCTATCGGTTGTTATGATGTTTGCATTCAACTTTATGGGAAATAAAGAAAATGAGGAAAAAAATGGAAAGTGGATTATCTTACGCATACCATGTGTATTATAATAGTATTCTTATTAAAATAAATAGCGTCGATTTCTTCAAAGATTAAGAAACAACATATAAAAACCAACCATATATTACATTGTCGCAGTGTTTTGTTCAATGTGTGTCAAATCCGTTATTTTGTTTATATTTTTTCTACGCCTTTTTAGGAATAAATTCATTGGCATATTCAGTATGTCGAAATTGTTCGTATTAGATGTAAACATTCACAAATCATTTCTACCTCGTGTGATGACACGCCTGCACAAATTCAGGGACATATTCCTGCCAGTAACTAATTGATGTTGTGGGACAGAGATGATTAGTTCTTCGGATGCTGTCACAGTGTAAACATTTAGAATTCTGCAAAGCAAACCGTGCACGGGTCCGCGCAATGTTTCCTTACTTTATCATAATCAACACTGATCGGCGTGGCTGATTAATTGGACAGCATATTAATTAAGTGTAGATCTTGATCATCATCATCAAACAAACATTCCGCGCAGCTGCAATAAATAAAATTTAGAAATGCCATATTACTCATTACCATGATATAGTTTATGTACAGTAGATATACTGGAGTCCTCTGAACTATAGTTTATGTACAGTAGATATACTGGAGTCCTCTGAACTAATGCAAGGTGACTATATTGACACGAACGTTAAACAAAACATCGCCGAGTATTGTATTGTGTGTACATTTATTTACATATGTGATTGTCTTGTTGTTGAACATCATTGTCTTGGAAATATTTGACATGCAACATAAGTATTCAAATCTCGCTTGTAAAACTGATAAATGCGTGATGATTATGCGTGATGATTATGAAAAACAACGAACGCCACAATTGACCTAAATTGTGCTAATGCAATATAATTGTCATTGCATTTAAGAACGTATTTATGACATCGATGTGCTTAACCTATTTAGCATAATTACCGGTCTAACACGATCGAGTGAACGATAATGGTGAAAGTGCCATTTTGTTTAATTGTATTGGTCATTTCCCATCCAGTTTAACACATTAACATGTCATGTTTAATAATGTGAGAAACACGTGTGCGTACACATCTCTCTAAGAGTGATGCAGTCGTTTCAGTCAAACATTGAATTCATCATAATTAGTTTACTACGTGTTACTTTGCTCGAAACACGATAGTTATATAAATCTGTACTGATATTTATATACTTTCGTCAAATGACTTGTCCGTACGTCCATTGTTAGAGACAGAATGTTAAGGCATTATGATTGTATGATCAGCATTAAAGGAAAATTGGCAAAATATCAATAATTATAAAACAAAACACGGGACAAATCCCTCATGATTAACGTTAATGTCCTTTTTGAGTATTTTTACATGTATATTTTCGCAATTACATATAATTGATCCCAATACAAGCCAACACGTGTTTGCTGTCTTAGCTGCCTTGACTGAAGTGTAAATCACCCGTGCCGTAGTATAGCTAGTTGAATTGCGAAAATTGACCCTACAGAAAAGTCCGATGCCAATTAGATAGAACCATAAATAAACCGATTTGTATCGCGAGGGAGTGGAACACAAACATTCTAAGCATGTCATGTTGCTAGAACAAATCATATTTAATGTTGTTGTTTTTCTATGTGTTGATGTTGCCATGCGAAGAAATACGTAAATAACATGAATAACAAATTTTGATGTTAATTAGCGCTATCAATACAAAATGACGTCGTGAAAAATGACCTTCATGATCGATATTATCTGTTTATTTGCTGTTTTCTTTATAGGAAAATATGACAGCAAACTACATTGTAAAATACAGCAAATCACTCCTCGTAATGAATGTGTACCAAGCGTGTATGTTTAGCAGATAACAGTCACGCAACTTACAACTGTGTAAACCCTAAGTAACTTTAAAAAGTACTTATTCTCATTATATGGATTAAATAGGTACGTCGCAACTGTATATATGTTAAAATTTTCAAGTACGCCATCACATTTAGTTCAAGTATAAAAAACATACAAACTTCAAATAAAAAACCCTGCCGAAATCTCTAAAGCTCAAACTAAATGGCAAAACCTTTTTTGAGAAAAAGAATTTAATTGGAAACAAATATGTTTCATGCCATATAAATCATCTACTGATAGCACACTGAGAAATTTGCAATATAAATACATCCAAAGAATCATAGCTACAAATAAATATCTTTTTAAGTGCAACCTATCCAACACAAATCTATGTGATATGTGTGGTGAACATATTGAAACAATAGAACACCTTTTCTGGGAGTGTAAACATATTTAATCTCTATGAAATCAATTAACAACCTTTCTAGAGAAACAACAATAGAATGTTAAACTATCTCTCTTTGACATCAGTTGAGGGGTTAATACTTTCAGAATACAAGAGGTTAATAACGCTGTGAATGACATTATTATATAAATGATATATTTCATATCCAGCATTAAATACAGAAAACAAACACCTACAATGAACTGTTTTATCAATTATTTAAAACTGAAGATTCAAATTGAAAAAGAAAAAAGCCCTCATCAATGATACACTCCATATATTTGAACAAAAATGGAAACACATTAAACTTTCATAAACATGCCCAGTCTGCTATCTACCCACTTTATGCAACTCATCTTTATTCATAATTATTCGTTGTTTTTTAAAACACCTATCACAAACAAACAAAGACAAAATACATATTAAGTTGTTTGTTGTTTTTTTTTTATCAAAAGGAAACCGCAAGGTCAAAAAAAGTATATATTAGCATATATTGTATAACATGCTTGAACATTATTGCTGCTACATGGTATCACTTTGCTTTATGATCATATACATATATACAGTTTATGTCTTATATTGAATAATAAAAAAGTATAAAAAACGGAAATGCACAACAAGAAATCGTTCATAAGTTTTTACTAGCGCTTTAGTGAAAAATACTTCTGCTCGAAGAGGCCATAAATCTGATGGATTCATTCATGCTTCGTCTGCATATAGTAGCGGTCAAAGAGTTTTTGATTGAATTAATTAAACTGATGTTCGACATGGCGCAGTTGTCTTCACAATTAAACAATCACATTTGCGTTTTAAGAATGCGTTGTTTTCAGTTATCAAATCTTCGTTCGCTACGAAATATATTGAAATTAATAGGAACAGGTGGAACCGAGGATGTTGTTTATTATGATTATAGCTGTGTATAAACCTAAATCGCACTACCAAGAAAGACTTTACAATTAAAGTGTTAATTTTGCGGCAAACAATTGCCCAAAGTACAATAACATAGGTATTTTGTGTTTTTGAAAGAATGGCGTGGACATTTTATCACTTCAACAGCGATTTGAATATCAACTGCGCAGTTTCATAATAAAAATTGAAAAGTGTAAATGTAGCTTAACATGTTAATTACTGAAATGTGATCAATTTTTACTTCTTAAACGGATTTTGATATGTTCAAATGAGGATTTCGTAGTATTAATAATTATTTATACTTACTTAATAAAGAAAATATTTGATATAAAGATCGTAGTCAGGATTGTTTTGTTTACTTTTAACTTTACAGTATTGCTTTCGAGTAGATACGAGATAGTAAATACGGATATTATACAAGTTCTTATAGAGATCGAAGGAGTGTTCACCCTACAAATTGGTAGTAAACAGGCCCGATAATGAGGGTAAATCACACAGTTGCTGCTAAAACACTCCCACGATGTTCATAATTCTATCGTTTTTGTGACTTAAACGATGACATGGTTGCACCTAAAGCATGTTTACTTGAACTCCAGTCTATGAAATGATAGGCAGTCAACCGATTGGGTGTTAGAATGATAAATGTAGAGGCAGTTTATAGATTATTTTTATCATTTGAATGTGAATTGTCAACGTGAAGCATCATAACTATAGACTTAGGTAAAATTTAAAAAGAAATGCAAAAAACAATAAAAGCACTCTATTGCTTTATATGTGTATCGTTTTCAACTGACAAACGGCCTGTTTTGTATAGCCATGCCATAATACAATGTGTTTATATATATATATATATATATATATATATATATATATATATATATATATTGTCGAGAACTATCTTCTTCAATTTCAGTCAACAGCTTCCAGTAACAGTTAAAGCATTTGCGAAAGGCAGGCAAAAATTCTTCTCAGCTTTTAACACATAGGAGAACGGGTAAATCTCGATGGCATTTCTTAATAACTCCATTAGATTCTCCCACGCCAAAATTCGCAATGTTGTTACGCCCTTCCCAGGTACGGAAACCTAAATGCTAACATACATTCTCTCCTCTGGTGTATATCTAGCTTTGATTCGCCGCTGTATGACTGACGTAGACCGATATCGTGCCAATTACAGAGAGAGCTGATTATAAAAACTCTGCTATTGGAGCTTAGCGCTAGTAAAGTTTCAAGTACCGATGCGAGTAGAGAGCCTGTATGGATGAACGATATTATATTTTCCAGAAGGATTGTGAGCAGAAGAAGAGTGCCATTGAATTTGCGCCATTGAACTTTTTTCTTTAAAATTGGATTGCGCCATTATATTAAGAGCGATATATTTTGCGGCGATACACATATAGTGTTTGCTTTATTGTAATAACATTTATAAACATGCAGTCAACAACTTGGGCTTTTTTAACAACAGCAGTATGTGTATATATCACGGCTTCTATATCAACAGCATATGGTAAGTACTAAAATGTAGTAAACACGTTTTGTATATTTCTTTTTAAGAAAGCTATGCCCTCTAAAGTATGTTAAAAAATTAAGTCAATGTGAGATTTACTTCTTAGTATATTGAACAATTGTTTGACGTATAAACTTGTATATGTTAAATGCTTGTTTCTGCAGAATATTTACTGAAATAGGCTTAGGTGCGAAAATAATTTTGATAAACGTACATTAAATAATTTCGTTGCATAATATGTGTTTGATGTATTGAAATAATGTTAACAAAGTGCTAAACTACACAATAACGACTACTTTTATTAATGGATTGGCATTAAAGTTAATGCATACCATTGTCAGATATAAAGTATTATCATTGACCTTCATAAGCGATAACAATTTCATTTGATATATTGAACAAACGACACATTGTATTTAAGTAAGCAAATAGAAATTCTTAGATCACAGAAAACACTAAAAAAATAAATGAACGAAGACGTACGTTATTTAATGCAAATATGAAATACATACAAATATACATATAGACATAAATAGTTATAATAAGTACATGTTTATAAGATGTGTTTAAAATTATATATTTGTAAACAACAACACATATAATGAAAATACAATATAATAGTATCGTC
The DNA here is from genome assembly GCA_007657795.1 of Dreissena rostriformis. NCBI lineage: Eukaryota > Metazoa > Mollusca > Bivalvia > Myida > Dreissenidae > Dreissena > Dreissena rostriformis. The sequence goes on along the minus strand of VMBQ01003785.1, from coordinate 60,707 downwards.
AATGAATTGAGAGCAATATATGGAAAATTATCAAAATGCCCTAACGCAAGTCGATGATATTATTTTAAGTTTGCATAAATCCACAGAATCTTGACCAAGGGAAAATTTATCTTTGAAATACCAACGTCAGTTGTGCAATGGTATATTAATAGTGTTGTGATAACGAAACCTAATGAAAGCACGCAATAAACTTGTGTTCGCATCAATAAACATGTATGTATACTGTTTTAAGAAATATATCTGGGTGTTATGTACGTGCTCGAAAATATATAATGTTACTGAGTTTACAAAAACACGCACATACCCGTTCAAGATAAAGAGATAGTGAAAGCAATCGAAATAAATAATCATATTAAAAGCTGGGCATAAACAAAGAAGCGTTTAATCAAACTTTATATTTAATTCCAATGTATGTCTAATAATAGTCGTACGTAAATAATACGCATTGAATGACACTCATCCAATACTACATAAAGTAGGTTTAACATGCCATAATCTCAAGTCCAATTCATTTGTTCGAATGTAATACTTGCATTTCAAGTAAGATAAACTAATTGCGTTCGTGCACAAAGTGTACTAAATGGCAAAAAAAAAGTGTCCCTGCCTCTCAAAAAAAAACACGCACACAAACAACTAATATAATTTAAAACGTAAAGACAGCACAATTACATGTTTGCTGGAATTCAACTACCAATACTTGACAGCAATACTTGGATTAATATATCTAATGCGGAAAATAAAGTTTCATAACATTCACATGTTATGGAATAATATTATAATACTTTTATCAAGTTGTGTGACATTGTCTTTTTTTAAAAGCCCTATACCAATACCAGTGCCTCAGTTTACCAGCGTTGTTTTCTACGTATTGCGTAAATGGGTTTGATTGCTAATGCCAGTGTCGCTACGTTAATTGTATGCCTCTATTTGCGTCGGTTTATCTGTTAGAGCATAAGGTTTGCTTAACAAATTGTTGCTTTGGTTTGACTAATTTCTCTGTTACAAATTCGCACCGCCTGCGACCCGTGTAGTGTTTCTAAATCCAGGCGTCACGATATTTTTTAGTTTCCTGATAACAGCTCAAATACATTCATACAATTGGAGACCAATATTATTAAGCCACATTGGCCACAATTGAATACTGTAACGATGTTTCAACAATTAATTTTGTAATAACTAGGCAAAAGTACCGGCTTATTGCGAGCAATTGTGCAAAGGGTAATTAATATAGGATAATTGATATAATGAAGACATTATGTGTATTACATGCAGCACTCCCTTTGGTAAGAAAATACATTTGAATGAAGCGAATACAGATGGTATTAGTCGCAATAATGCATATTCAAATGCAAAACTTATGCTCGATGTTGTATATCTGTAATATGGTTGAGTTTCTTGATTGGGGCAGAAAGGATATTAGTTGGGAGGCTTACACATAATTCGACCGACGCAAAACCCACTGAAGATTATTAGTTCTATAAAGATATTTGACTAAATGGAAGAGTAACAATGTGATTCTTTAATTGAAAACTACATTGAAAACAATTATAAAGCATCATTGTTAGTAACACAATATAGCAATGTATTATTACGAGGACACCCCGCAAACGTTTGAGCGCGGACATGAAACAAGGAAACAAGACTAAGAAAAATAGTGGCAGTATTCGAAAGATCACACACTCACTAAGTTGTTTGCTTACCTTTTCTCATCGTCGTAGCGTACTAAAATATAAACTCTCAAGTCGGAAAATTTCCGATGAATTGTCTTGCGCATTATGCTTTTCATGTAAATGGCAAAATATAATTTATACATATTGTAATTGGTATGTACCGATGTTTTGTTTCTGTCCTGCTGTCCAATTTCCGTCTAAACCAGGTATACATAATGCAAGCATCGCCAACGTGATAATGTATGCAAATAAAACACTTTATAATTAAAGTAACCCATGTATGGCGAAGTTAACGACCTTCATTTGCAACTCAGAGGAAATTGCTGCTTGTAACTCTTGGGTTTAATTGCCTTCGGGCCTCAGTAGTAAAATAAGTTGTATCAATTTTGTATCGCTTGATTTCTATTATTTCACGGAAACTGTCAGCATCGTTACCTACTATGACGTGTTTTAAAGATCACATTTATATTTGTTGTGTTTATTACACCTTTTTACTATTCAAATATGTACTGATATAATGTATAACGAATAAACGATACAATTAACGTTAAACATAAGCTAATGATCGTAATGCACTTGAACACTATACAATTTATATCAATGCTATTCAGTTAATATGAACGTTTTCTAATTAATATTTATATCATGGTTCACTGTATTCATGTAAATTAATATGTACCTTTTGTTTATGTATAATTATGTTAACTGTTGGGTTTAGATATAAACACATATAAAACTAACGACTTAAACAATTTAGAATCAGTGGACGCATTTAAAAAGTGCAAAACTTTAAATTCCAACGCTATGGTGAGAACTGTTTTAGGCGTTGAAATGCGTTTACATGCCATCCTAATAGTGCTTTAAGGAAAGTAATGTGTCATGCAAATAAGTACATTTCACAGGTAGCGCGCGTACCATTATATTCAAGACGCCTTAATTGCTATTAACGATAAAAATGATACAAAATTCTGAATAATCGACTTATAAAATAAAGCGCCTAAAATATAATTTCTCTTTTGGTTGAAGTTTACATGTGTGGTATTTATAAAACTAACAACATTCGTTTACAATAAATACATATTTATTCGAATAGGAGAGTCAATACTTCAAACACGGTGTATATAATAACCTTTTCCAGGTTATCTATTTTTTTTTTATTTGAGAGGCTATTCACAGCATACCCATGTGGTCCTGCAAATATCGCAACTACTGTCCTTCACATGTATATGTTATTATTAATCCTAATTCAATGCACAAGGGGTAACATAAAGTCAATTTGACTACTTCATTAAAGCGTGAATATCAATAATACAACACACTGTGAGGCAATACATATACCTCACCGACAGCAATATCGTTTAGGCAGATGTGTTCACATATCGAAATCTATATCACCCCATAAACATTAAAGTGTAACATATGTTTAGGTTAACACTTTTTTAAATAGAGTTTACATTACGACCACACCTTGTTTGTTATATTTTTTATATAGAAACTGTAATTGATTTCTTATAAATATTCACAAACAATATAATACGATAAGTCCATATATTGTATATTGTCCGATATATTTAATAATGAGATAATTGTATCAATTATAATCTCGTAATATATTGTAAATACGTTTCCTTTGTTTTTTTTAGTAATAATAATAGTAACCATGTCTATTAGCGTAATAATGCATTTGATTCTTGAAGATATGTTAATTATTTATAAAACGTCAAAGACAATATTGACTTATCCAATTTAATTTTGCATGGTACCCTTCACACTTTTTTTTTTATTCTGAATACCTTTGTTCTATTTCAGGCTACAAATGTTTAGGACCTTGGGCCAGACATGCGTGCTATGGAGGTTAGTTAAATAAACATGTTCAAACTGCGTCATGTTAGTGCCGCAATCAGTAACAATTGCGTGGATATTCTATTTATACATTTATTGTTCGTACTGCTTGCTATTCAGTACGCTTACTGGCCTTACTCAATATTCATGATTTTAATATAATTCTTATAATAACCACTCCAGGATGTGTATCGCTTAATATGCTCTAAAAAGGAATATCGTTATGAGACTGCTCTTGAATTTCTATGAATAATCGATACCATTTTGGATCATTTGTAAAGAACTGCAAATAGAGTGTACGTATGTTTTAATAGGTGAGCATTGACACTTTAATTACAGTGCGATAATAAGAGTTTGCGTGAATCCATAATAACATCATCCATTGAGACACAATCGCTTTATATTAAATATTGAACAAATATTCACGCGAGGCATTTACTATAATTGAAGGTATAAGTCATATGTAGCTTCTCTCATTAGAAATACAAGCTAATGTAATAAAATCATCTCAATTGTCGATAGAGTGCAATCAGGTGAATATCTTCTTTGTTTTCTACTCCCATTCGGGGTATTATTTACACGAAATGAGTTAATCAAATTATACCAGGTACATAACTATCGACCGCGATTTAATTCAATGTATCACAGCATAAATATAGCCTGCGATTGAAGAAACACAATAATAAGGATCACATTTAATGCAACACACGTGATATATCTTTCTTTAAGAGAACATCGAGGTTGTACATCGAGGCATGCCGACGTTAACTTAGACTGGTGTTCAGTTTGTGATTTATGTAAAAAATTGAAACGCGATATACTTCATTTAATCGCATTCATCAAAGTATGATGATTTACAACTATGTCCTACAGATTTGCCAGTTGCAAACAACTCGAAATTAAGTTTATAAGATTGCACTCGTTATAAATATGTTTAATGCGTAAAACAAATATATCTGCTTAAACAATATAATTTTGAGGTTCTTGTTTTTTTGTTAAAATGAATTTAAAATCAATTAGTATCGCTACTCTGTTACAGGCAACGGTAAACGTTCTGGACCTCCCACATCTAAATCAGACATCGAATCCGAAGAACTTAATAACAGACAATACATTTTGCGACAATTACTTTTTCCCGACACGCTGCTGCAAGGCTTATCTCACAAGAACGACATTCTCTCAGAAAGCGGTGATATTGAAGAAGATGTAGATAGATTATTTCCAGAACTTGAGGACTATGATCGGTCAAGGGACATTGCTAAGGCCCGAACACTGCTAAGTGAAATGGTTTGTAGTATACAATTAACTTATTTGTTAATAACTGATGTTATCAGAATTTAAAATATTATCTCGAATTCAGCAGCGCAGGGATAATACCTGGAGAACATACTTCCGATCGGCGTATTTAAGACAAAAAAACAAGCTGATTCTTTACATGTGTTTTTAATATATTCTGATACATGCAAATACATGTTTACCATTTCAAACAATATGTGCTAAATAAAAGTGCTATATGCACAGCTTTTTGGATTAAGGTGCTGACCTTTATAAACTTTGATCCAATAAAATGTATGATTTTACTTTTGGTTAAACAAGTCATGCCTTTATTACACAAGACAATTCACTGGTATGCGTTCGTCTGATTTCAGTTGCTACAGAAACGACAACGGAATTCACTGGACAGCGATGTCATGTTCCGTCGATAGTACATTGGCTATTGGATCATACAGAGCACGAATTCAACACCATCGTAGTGGACGTGTTCACACGGCTTTATAAACTTTTACCTATACTCCGGGTAACGTTTGAATACAAAATTAAATATATTTATCAGTGTTAAAAATACATAGTCGTTCATAATATGAAATACGTTAAACATCTGCCTTTATCTACCAAACGTTTCGTTATAAATGCGTAATTAAAACAAATACAAATAAATTAACGTGATAATTGATGAATTTGTTTATGCTGTGGTATTTTTTGCTTTATATCCCTTACAAAGCGCATAAAGATGTGTTTTATGCGAGTAGTTCTGACAATATAAACACGGTGTCACTCATCAATTAAATGGACATAGCAATCTTAATTTTAAATCGATGAATTAATTTTGGCCATTGACGCACAACGTATACAAAAACAAAATTAGTTCGCTTGAAATCTCCTGTGAAAATTTTTATCCTGTACACGGCCGTACAATCGCGGTGTGATCATGCATTACTGTTGGGAGGCTCTAGTGTACATACATGTGAATACTTACTTCTCGTCACTATGTACGCATTTATTGATTGCAATATGTTTTAATAGTCCATATATCTGTCGTTATTATCATATTATATATGACGTTAATGCACTCGTCGAAGATTTTTCTCGGTGTCTTTTGCCGTTTTTAAACTACACCGGAACAAGTGCACATATACATGAAATGAGTTTCGATGTATAATTATATTACATGTTTTAATTTAACAGATTTATAAATATTTAACATCGTCGCAGCAGGTGTGTCTAGACGTTGGTCTGATTAATTGAATGATGAACTCACTTTTTCCAAGACATTTCAATATGTAATATTAAACGGTGAACATGGGTTTCAATTCAGCATATTTATGGATATTAAACTTAGTCGCAGCTGGCGTATCGAGTCGTTGTTCATATTAATTGAATGATGAAATTAACTTTTCTCCCGCAGACAGTTTAATATTAGATATAAAAAGATGAACATCGGATACTCCTTTCGTTTATATAAAGCAACCTTAAACCCATTACACAATTTACCTTAATCTGTTTGGACTATATCACGGAATGGTCATATTATGAAACTTAAATACATTTATGTATGAGAGTTATTCAGCAACATAACCATTCAAACAGACTAAAAGATATGGAGCGTGTGTTACTATGTATACAATGATATCATGAATTTATATAATGTTCATACGAAATCTTAAACTATTTATTTAACAAGTTCATCTCATATTAAAGAAGTTTATATATGTGACATATATCGTTTAGGGACATGTAAACTTTAACGATGATACCCAGTATTGGAATTAATTTTCCTCTCCTAGACCCGATATAGCTGTTAGCGTTCCCTTATCGAACGAAAACGAGAGATGCTATCATGAATATGAGCAAGATGACAACTATGTAGCACCCAAAATATAGCGTGCTGAAGAACTCTGAGAAGAAATTTTATATTGAGGGTGCAAGATTGTTTAACTAACATTAAGTAACCTTCACTTCACAAAATATATATGTCCATTTCACATGTTTATTTAAGTGTTTCATATGTTGCGTACATTAGGTCAAGACATTTAGCACGTGTGTGCACTTATTCCGCACACGATAGTGCAGGCCGAGACTTTCCGTCTTAATCGCTAAGATGTTTAGAAGAGACATTATTGAACAATAAAACCGCGTACATTTTAAACGGAAATAAGAATGTGTACCGCACGGTCATCCGATACGAATCGATTTGTATGTGCTTTAAGTCTTATTTTCTTACGATAAGACTGAATAACTTTGTGCATGTATGTTTTGCATCTGCAACGAACGGCCAATACAAAATTCACAATTTCAGTATATAGGAGAGTTAACAATTAATGAAACTCATTTCATAAACCTTAGAGCATTATACTATTGACTTTGTAACGGAAATCATAACGATATATATATTCCTGTAATTAGGTTTGATTTAAGTCGAAGTCTTCAAAGTCAATTAGTCCGCAGACTCATCCATATGTCTAAGTATCTTTGGATAATAATATTACTAAAAAAACTCATTTTAATCGGTCTGACAGCTTAAATTATATTGTAATAGAAAACGGTGTAGAAGTTGTAATACGGTGCCCAATAAATGTAAATACCATAGTTGTAATAGTGTTCATAGTTTGTTTATTCATATTTGTACAAGAGCGTAAACTGTTTTGTTCACATCTTAACCGGCTGTCGCTTTATGGGGAATAATTACTTGTAACAAATGTTTACCACTGACAAAAGAATCAGTTAAAGCAAATAAAACATGTATTAAATGTTAAAAACAAATCAATTTAGCTCCGGTACAAATGCCAATTAAATTATGTATCCAATTAAGGCTAGTTTATTGCACATTTTATTTTTTGATTAGTTTTATCTAAACGATCCTGGACATTAAATTGGATTGATCAGTTGATAAACTTGGAACACTTCAGGCGGTGATTAAAGAGGATGTTTCCGGGTGTTTTTTTTTCAAGTTTGTTGAACAAAAACACACTAACATATCAATACAGATTTGTTTTGGCAAACACAGACATATAAGTATATCGGTCTTAAATAAAAAAAAATTAGGATGAAACTAATATGTCCTCTTTTAAAAATTAATTTATGTAAAAACACGGTAGGCTTAATGACCACATCGCACATTTGTACATTCATCCTTAAAATACAATGCAATTACACATAGGCAAATCAACAAAAACTAATAAGTCAGCAAGAGTACACACAGTGTTAGCGCAGTGATGATCCGCGATATGTGTATTGTGTAAAACGGGACGAACTATCACACGTAGCGCGAGGCAAGTTATCTGTTCCCCAACCAACTCCACACTAAATACACATACACAATACAAACATGAATACAATGTTTTTACCAGACAATTAAAGCTTTTAACATCACACGTTAAATCGTTATATTATTAAACAGTTATTTTAATTATACGTCCACGTCATTTTTGTTATGGATTTGCCATTCAAATTACAAACCAAGAGCATAATAGACAATACATGAACACATCTGAATCACATTTAAGGCCAACTCGCAATACTAGAAATAACCCAAATTATTGTTTTATTGAAGTAAATAAACATTGCACCCTTGAAAATAAAATCGCCGTTTTTGTAATATTTCTACACAAGACGCATTTAAATCATCTGCGTTTCTAGCTAACTTAATTAAAAAATAAATATGATATAACAACATCACGTTTTACATAGGCGTCAACTATTGACATAACCATGCTATGAGCTACTTTGACATGAGCTCACCGTTTCTCGTATTTACTTTTATATGTAACCTTATTACTCTTACACATAAAAAACAATATATCATATTGTGCTCTAATGATAAATATAAATAGATTATATGATACAGAAAACAATCTCTATCCATAAACTGTATCAGGAGATACATTTTGTCTTCCTTTCTTCGCTGTGGCCAACATACGTTGAAAGTAAAGTTAACTACTGTACGATCTTGAATTTAAATTTAAAAAAAAACATGGGTAAGGGTGTAACATATGTGGTGCTAGAGACCAGCGGGGCTTATTCGAATATGAGTGGAAGGCCGAAAATGTGCCATGTGTTATTGCAATATGGACATTAAGGATCAATCCGTGATATGCGACCGTGCAGTGTTAATTGAGAAATATATATCGTTGGACTATGCACAATACATGTAAGTGCAAAACATTGCTTCGTTAGTGGCTGATACGGATGAAATACAGGTTAAACAAGTGATGTGTTTGTGGAACAATATGTCCCCTTTTGAGCGATTTTGACCCATATATTTGACCTTTGGTCTTGAAGGATGACTTTGACCTTGACCTTTTACCACTTCAAATGTGTAGCTCCATGAGATACGCATGTAAGCCAAATATCAAGTTGCTATCTTCAATATTTCAAAAAATATGGCCAATGTTAAAATTTGGGCAAACCAACAAACAAACAATAGCTGAACATAATGACTGGTATCGAATTGGGATCTTTACTCTCCGCACACGCTTATGCCACCTTGTCATTTGACTTGGTAAAATCAAATAAAAAAAGGTATTTTTTTCTTATCTTGCGTGTAATCACTTTATCAACTTGCATAGGCGTGGGTTAAAGCGTTGGCAGAAGAGGTGCCGAAAAGAATGAGTTGTTCAATGTCTTATGACCTTAACCTTTGACCCGATGAGCTAATCATCTTTGCGAGCATTCCATTTTCGGAAATAATCACAAAATATTTTACATTATCCTACTTCAAAGCATTTTTCAGATATCGTGCGAAAATAAATGTTCTGCGATAAGATCTTTCGACCTTGACCTTTGATCATTTGACAATACTTCATAACTTAGCATAATAATGCACATCATCTCAGGCAGAAGCCGTTTCTCCCGGTGTAAAATATCAACTAAAATAGATTTGGAGAATATTCATAATACAAAAAACGTGTAGTCTGTATAATCAAATAAGAACTTTATTCATGTTTAAAACTATTCATGATTACTATAACACACTAGTCATTATGAAAAAAAATATGTAAAAAGATGCTATGCCAATTATCCCATGTGTATTTACTAATGCCTTTACAAAAATGCTTCTATTAGACCAGTACTGTAAATTGGACTTTGACCGAAAAACTAACTTAATACTGTATACGTTTGACTTTTACAAATTTGTCAATTCCTGAAAAAAATAACATTAAAAAAAGTGTATAACATACACGATGCTACAAACCATCATAAAAGATGTAGTTAACCTCTTTTTATGGAATACTGATTTTATTAACAAGGTTTTATTTCGGTTAATTTTAACATTTTTCTTGATTTCCCCCTGTATAAGTGGCATTTCGAAAAAGCGCATGCTATATTGTAAAACAAATGTCAACGGTATTGTATCCTCTGTGACGTTCACATTGACAGCAACGCTCCGTAATCGTCTGAAATAAATTTCAGTAGTGTTCATACATTGAAATGTAGTTAAACAAAAAGTGTAAATGATCAGAAAATTCTCAAATGATTTAGGACAAATGTTTCTCGTCGATACAATTAACGCCATTTTCAAATTGTACACACCAGACGTGTTTTAAGAGAGCACCGCCTCAATACGATGTACATCACAAACAACTGGGAAAGTTCAAAATCAACACCCTTACCTTAAGAAGGACCTTGTCACAGATTTGGATATGTATAGCGTGGTGTACTTTCTACTTTCTATAAGCAATCCACGTTGTGTCACAAAACATAACGATAACATCAGAACTCTCCAAAATATTCAATCGTTTCGCGTCGCGTTGCAACACTTTATAATTTTCAGGTTTTCAAATCGTCAAAAATGCATATAATGGATATTTAATTTGAAACATTTTTTTTCAATGTTGTCAATTTACCAAAACGAGAAAAGGTCCCTTTAACAGCGAACGAAAAAACTGCATTGGGTTGTCGATTTCTGTTAAACGTTTTTTATGCTTAGTTATCCAATGTTAACGTTTCTTAAGTATTTGTGATGATTTTTGTTCTATTGGCGATCGTTCACTCCTTAAATGACGTTTCATCAGAACATCAAAGTACAGTCACATCACACCGATTTTGAAGGATCTCCATTGTCTACTTGTACAGTACAGCGTGAACTATAAACTAATGAAACTTACATTTAAAGCTCTACATGGCCAATCTCCAGCATATATCAAGGACATGATAGATGTATAACGCGTAATCTACGTTCAGCACACCACTCAATGACACTGGTACCCTCAAAAAGCAAACAAGTGAAGTACGGTGAAAGGAGCTTCAAATCAGTTGCTCGGAAGTTGTGGAACTCCCTGCCTTTATATGTTAGAGACTGTCAACCACTTCAGTGTTTCAAAAGACAATGAAGGACCTACTACTTCGTGCTGGTCTACGGAAACTGATTAAATCCATATTGGCACTTCAGTTTCGATAAACTGCTAATGCACTAGGATAGTCCACAAATGTTGTTTTAATGTTAATCCCATTTATAATAGAAATGTTTCATGTAACGATTTGTATTGATTCTATTGTTTTACCAGGCTATGGTTTTTTTTCTTATAATATGCTTATTTAGATTTTAAATTGTTTTTCTAAGTTATGGATATTTTATGTTTTTACAAGATTGTGATATGTATTCAGTAATTGTACAGCGCCTTTGAACGTGTACTATTACATGAAAAGGGCGCTTTATAAATCTGGTTTATAATAATAATAATAATAATTACTTATTTACCATATAAAACACGCTTGAAAAAATTATCACGGGACTTTTTTCCCATCCTTTAATTATGGGAAAAAATAATTTCATGGGAAAACAAAAACTCTCATGCGAAAATGAAAAAAACCCATGGGAAAGGCTATTTTGAGCAAACATTATAATGCAATAAATGGAAATATTATATACAACCATCAATAAATAACAACAAAGAAGCATTATATCGCATACTTTTTCTAAAAGCTGAATATCTTGAAGGAAAAAAGGTCCTTAATTATGCGACATTTCGGTTCCGCAAAGTTTTTCCGGTGGCGGTTCTTTATAAATTATTATTCATGAACTGAATTCGACGTCAAACAAATAGTTCGACGTTGGACAGTAAAGAAAAAAATAAATATTAGATGCTTAATATTAATTGTACATACCACTAAATATAGAAAAGGTTACCGTAAGCTTATCTCTAGTTTGTATATAAAGCAAACAATTTGAGTTGGACGACCGAACGCCGACGACGGACGAAAAACCTAAAACCAGTGACCCCCTCTACCCTTTAAAATATCGTTGTGAGGTCTATACTACAACCATGGCAATCCAGAACGTAAAACAACCCTGCGGTATAAGCTCTTTTTTCAAAGAAACCCATACTTATTTTCCAATAAATGCGGCTCTGATTAAACTTGTTTTTGTAACTACCTTGTCAATAATCGAGAGCTTCCAGGTTGCAAAAGGTCTGCATGATAAGATCAGCCTGGCAACAAAACTGACACTTATTTTGTTTTGGCTTAACTAATGGGTTATTTCTTATTGCATGTACTTAGCTGATGTTCACATGCGTATTCGTATTTCTTCATCTATTTATATGACTAAATTAAATGTGTTTTTATCAGATAATCTGATCAGCACATAGTATGTGTGATTATCCTCCAGAAAGGACTCGGCTTTCCGAGTGTATTTGTTGCGAGAAATGAAAAAGGTTTATTCACAAAGGTGTCGGCTATATAAAACAGTATGACACTTTTTTAGTTTTTTAATTAATTTTAGATAACAGTTTATTAATTGCCAGTTACTAGTTGCACATACAGCGTGACAAACGAAAAAAAACAACACTAAATACATTAAACATAAACGAAATAAAAAGTTGGTGTAACGACATTTAAGCATCTTATGCACACATATTTGGACAAAGGATACTTCAATGACTTTGTAATTGTTTGAAGTAAATGACGTATGATTTGACATAAACTTATTTGTAAATTCCTATTGATAATTGAGATATTTAAAAATGAATAAATACTTGTTTCAGCGATGTTTAATTGTTATTCCAAGAACCTGGGAGTTAAGGCAGTATTAAATAGTTACAAACTATGACTTGTGTTGTTAGGTGGAAGACTTAGGCTGTTACCATTGAGAAAAATGACTGGAGGTTGCACCAACAATTTCATTAATGGCGAAACCTGCACCCGTGCTACGGTGGTTGCTTTTGTTTGATCCTTCTTTATCTTCTTAATCCAACAAATAAAACAGATGAAACAATATCACAATGTCAAACAATTATCCAATGCAAAGAACATGCATCTATAAAATGTGCATGGGATTTAGATTTCCGTGCATAATTTTTTTTTAAACTTTGCATGTAAACGTGTAGCAAATAACTTGCTCATGAGCTCATCAAACTCTGCAGCGTGAGAACAAGAAAACCAGATAGCATGATCAATACAATAAAACAACATGTTTTTGACATAGCAGTACAAAACCTAAGTGTACCAAGTGTGACATTACAATTTTGAAATGTATGTGGATGTTTCTGTCAAGATTAGGTCATGTTAACACTGATTATTTTCAATAAAATATTTCAATGCAAACACAATTGCATGAAGCTATAACTCAAAATGTGTCTCAAATTATCATTACTGGCTCCAATATTTACTCTTTCCACAAGCAAGCCTCAACACTTTCAACTTTGTATCAGTCATAATGCGAGCGTGTTAGTGTCTACGGTAACGTTTCCTAAATTGAGAATGCATACGTTCTCAAACGACCGTTTCAAATCAACTAATGGCTTTAATATACATCAACGTGTCAGAGGTTGCAGTCACTTAACTTAAGTGGAGTAATCGTGGCCCCCTCAAGGCAGCGATGATGAATTTTTTGCATAATAAACATTATCTTAATTTTGCTACAATGCACTTAAAGTAACAATAAAGGTGACGATGCGAAATTATTTACCGATTTTTAAATATTTTTTTCATATTTTATTTATAAAGGTTATCAAAAATAAATATATATATTCTATTAGACAAAACCATAAAAAATGAGAAATACAACTTGTTTTGAGCCCAAAATACAGTGTCCTCCAAGTCAATTGTGTTTACAAACAATCAGTTTGTTTACATCGCTGTTTACTTGATCATGCCGAGCGATTCCGAGCCGGTTTTCCGATAACAAATTTTGATTGGTCGGCACAAGACATTGTGTATCACGTGAGCAGGTCAAGGGTGAAAGGCCAGACATTCAAAACCAAAATTGCGTCGAGTTCAAAAAGAAGATGTACACTCGCCTGCAAGCATACACACACGGTCGCTTATACATCTATGTACGACATACACCTCCAACAAGAATGACAAAGGCTGACAGTAACAGTCAATCTCTTCAATGGGAGTTCAAATAACAAATATTAAAAACATCAAGCTGTACTTCGATTTACACACATATATATATACATATACACACACACATATATATACATTTTTGCAAGATTACCATAGTGTGAACGTAAGTACAAATTGTGTATAGAGTACATTTGTACCAATGTAGCAAACAACAAGATGCATATTAATTGCTTGTTCTAGGTGGTTTAAAACATATATAAACCAGGGTGAGTTGTATATAGTAAAAACACTACACGAGTAAATATTGTGCTTGTACTGTATTTGTTAAGTCATACTTTCTTTAAAATAAAGCGTTCTTAATATTAATTATGCCTAATATGACACAGTAGCTTTTATATAATCACACTTCGTTCAGCGAAATACTGTGGTCAGTGAAGCGTTAAAGTCTATCGTGACACAGTAGACTTTTATATAATCACACGGTGTTCAGCGAATCACTGTGGTCAGTGAAGCGTTAATCTATATCGAACATAACATAACATACATGTTGTCTTTCTTTGTTTACGAGAATATTGTGTTGTTTGTACTACGTCATCAATATATGCGTACTCTACGAAAGAAGCCGAGGACATCGGAGATAGCGAAAATGTACGGAAATTGCAAAATGTAAACATTTCTTCAAATTATGAAACGGGCATATCTTCCATAATTCTTGACAACGTTGCACCTAAGCTGTGTTTTTATCTTTTTTATGCAAGAGTAACTGAAATCCGGTAAAAATTAGACCAGTTTATATGCATAATAATTGGATTTGTCACCTTTATTGCTACTTTAAACCCAAAGATTAAATTAGGGATGGTGTTTCTTCAAATTAATGTCAGCATTCAGACTATTAAGTAGAACCACATACCAATCTATTCAAACATAATCCAGTACAATAATGACTGTCTGTTTGTTAATCGGCATGAGCTGGCTTTGTTTGGGCAATTTACCTGAACGACAAAACGTCCGTTGTAAATATAATCATTGAGTTTAATTAGGCTTAATAGCAAACGATAATGACCCTCAATCGTTTAAAAATATGTGCGACAATACGTCATCTTCTTCAAAAACACGTTTTTGATTATTATCCAAATACACTTTACAACTATTAAATAGTATTTAATATAAAACGTTCTGTACTAAACATAAGTCGTTAGACTTATTGCGAATTGCATACACCTCTTAAACCTTTTAGCTGAACAGCTTATTTTATCTTATAGAAACATGTCCCAGGTGAATTACAGAAAACAAAATCATTATACCAAGTACCACGCCATGGTGAGAACACACTGTCTGGATTCTTTCGCGATAACCAATGGTTTTAAAGTGTATCCCCAAGGAATTAATTATGTCTCCAATTAATTAGTGATTTTTTATGCGAACATAATATAAAACAGATGAAAATATGCAATTATTTTATATGGAGACGCAGATTGACATTACAGAAGTTTAAATACACACACATATAGCATCATTGAATGATTTTAAAGAATATTAATCAAAAGTAAAAACCACTATATTAATAACTTAGGAACCTGCAATATATTCAAATAAATACACGAGTTTAAGGCAAAACATACAGACGGATTGTTTAATTCAACAACGGTAGGGACTTTAAATATAGCATAGTTCATTGATACTTATTAATAAGGTTTACAAAATTATATTAACAATTTCTTAATTCAAACTGCAATATAGTCGAACAATATAAAAACTAGCTAAAGAAAAAGCTTGCTTATCAAAACAGGAGTGTGTTAATACATCTTCAAAACAACGGCACCAATACATGAAGTGTGGAAACAATTATACTAGTACGCGTTGTAACCTTTTTTGTTTTTTAAATGATGTGTAAACAGCTTGTCGTTTTTTATGTATATTTTTAACATTTATCATAGTCATAAGTGTTACTTTGCTTGTTTGACTATAATGCATGTGATCTTTTTCGAATCTATGACATGTTTTTTTTCGAACATTGTCATTTTGCTAAAGTGTGAAAACTTCCGTTAAACGATAACAAATAATCGTATAAAACGCTAAAAAAAACTTTTCTCGTTCAACTAAAATACGCATTTTTTCATACTCCTTGAATATGTTAATTATTCTTATAGTTATAATAAAAAAGTTTATCATTTATATGTATTAATCGAACAAAACAATTATTTCCATTTCGAAAACAGTGTTTTCCGTTACGTTTTTTCTCGGAATATTCAAAGTTCAGTGGCCAAACGCAGCAGACTTATTTGCTTCTACATATGTCACAAATTAGGTCCCATTTGTTGTAACTGTACGCTTAATTATATGCATGAGAAGCTGCAAAATGTGACATCGTCACGTACCCGTTGTTATAAATAATGAAACTGACATTGAGGAAATAAATATACTATACCGAAGGTATTTTGGATTAGGATGATGCGTTTACATTCATGTATATGAAAATTTTGCACAGTATGCACGCGGAGGAACATTGCACTGCTGCACAATTGTATAAACTAATATTGATACTTTTTTAATGTTGAAGACGTTTGTATTGTGTAAAAAATCACCAAGATTTCCCACAAACGTTCAAATAATACTCAATATCATGTATATGGACTAGTTGATAGATAGGCAAACGTTAAAAATAATAAATAACAAAGAGTCTTGCAATTGTTTTGATAGTTTGCTCAAAGAGTTAACGATTAAAAATCAAGGAGAATCCAACATGTTTAAATTAATTTGTATAATTAATGCTTTAACTAATACTGTTTGATGTTTATTTTTTAATACAAGACATGTGCGGTCTTGAATTGCAAACAAGCGAAAAAATAATGTGTGACATTTGTTATTTATATGATGTCGGTTATAGATTGGACTTTTTTATATCACGATACCCCGATTGTTTTCAATAGACCTAGCAGGAAATCAAGTGTTGGTTATTCCACTATTTAACACTATTTACACTACGCGTAAAGGCTTCTATTTGTTAGTTTAGCTGTCATTTTTAGTATGTTAAATTAAATATAATATCGGTCAATATGCCCTCACTTTAGAACTTTGCTTTTAATCAATGAATCTGACATATTGCGTTTATTTGATTGCATGACTGTGCTGCCATATTCATTTGTTATCGTTCAATTACGTCATTGATAACATGCGGATGAATGAGCGTCGAATAATAATTGCCGGGGTATAAACTTGAATAGTTGTTATGCCTAAAATTAAAAATAAAGAATAAGAAAAAAAGATTGTGTTTGAATCGCAAAGATATGTATTTTATCATAGTTTGTTTTCAAATAACCCACGGTCATATATAGAAATGCTTTGCACTCATGATTAAGTTCGTATGCATTAACACTCTCGGCCTTAAGTTATTCTATAACAAACAATGAAGTTAAACATATATTTTTTTACTTAAAATCGAGACCATTAAAGGCGAATGCAACACGTTTGCTCAATAATTCGAATGACCAAGTAGAAGCGCTAACGTTATAGCTTCCAAAAGACCCGGATGTGTGTGTGGCTTGTCATATAAATTGTAGCAAACATCCATAGTTTTGCTACTTAAATGAATGGTATGAATCGTATACTCAATTATGTGAAAGCCTTTCAAATGGCATAGCGTCTTCAAATAGGTGTATCCTTGTAAAACACCACCGCTGTTTTGTTTCAGGCTACAAATGCTCTAGACGTTTTACCACACACGCTTGCAATGGAGGGAATGTTAAACTTCCCGCATCCGTTCGAAGTTTCGCCAGCGCCATATTCAATCGTGCTTTAGGAGATCTATGTGATCTCCATATGTGAAGTTGTTACTATTGAATATCAGAATGATAAAACTCTGTATTTACTAGTTGTAGGTATTCCAGTTACCGTTTTCCATATGTGTTTCAAAATATATACACTAACAATGTAAATAAACATTAGTTTGTTACAGACGCTCAAGTGTTAGTCGAAATTGTATTTGATTAGAAGCAAAGAACAAGTTCAGATACGAGTAAACACGTGTTTCTACACACAACTAATTTTAAATCGAATTCACGAGCATTACGATTATAAAATGACACACACGTTTAACTATTTAATAGTTAACAAATAATATTCCTGCAAGGCATTGAATGGAAAAAGGATTTAGCCATGTGGAGTTTCTCGCATTAGAAATACAAGCTCATTTTATTAAATCATCTCGTTTCTTAACAAAGTGCCATTCCTTGTATGTCCTCTGTTGTTTCTTTTTTCATTTGGAGAAATATTAACACACAATCGGATGATCTATTAAAACCAAATAAAACTATCGACTGATAAAGGATACAATAGTGAAAGATAGTCCATTTTCATGCGATTGTAAAATCTAGATAGTTTACAAATTATTAGTTTACAACCGACGCGATATGGCTCGTTTCTTAAACAAATACGTCAATACGGTTTTTTAATGGATGTAATTCAGGAAATACACGAGATAACACTCAAATGGCCTTATATTGCATTCATTTAATAAAAACGCAAAATATTAAAGTTAATAATATTGGTGTTTTGTTTTCAGAAGAAATACAACGGGCATGTTTATTTTCCGTTTGCACCATTGTCGATTGTAGCGTAGAATAGGTGTGTTTCGTGTTTTTACCTAATCCATTATGTTCACACACATCAAACAACGAATTAAAAGTACACGACTGCAACAGTCACTGCGAAAGTCCTTGATAAGGCATCTGCATCCTTTATATTTGGTAAAGTAAATTTAATTTAAGGGTGTGATGAGTGTATACTGAGATCATCAAGAAGACATGAGAAGTATAATAAAGAGGTCATAAATGGCATTTTCTTCATTATCCCAGATATTACATGTTACCGAATGCGTACACACATGAGTAATTGTGCAAATCCTTTCACAAGAAAACATGATTACAGTGAAATACCGAGTCAATTTGCATCTGTCCATGTAACTGTGATCTTGCTCCAGTGTGACAAAAAGTAAATTCGGGAAACATCAACGCTATTAGAGCGATATTGCAGTGAGGAGCTTTCATGTTCACCTCGAGGGTGTTAACACGACCATTTATCACTAGCGCAAACATTTTTTTGAGATGCATTTATAAATAATCCGATGCTATATTTGAGGTGTCAAGGACTGTACTAAAAAAACGATAGAGAAATATAGAATGTTTGTTGGTTTTGTTTGTTGAAAGTTTGTGACCATACTTCACTTAATTTTCAAAAATCAGACAATTTATTGCGAAAATCATCGAAAAGGGATGCATCATACAATCACAATCAATTTGGAAACGTTAGGCACTTTATAAGTTTTTGACATGGTAAACTTTTAACAAGCAAATCAATGTTAACTCGCAAATCTAAATCCAAACAATCGCTAATGAAATTAACCAATTGCTTTACAAATAGGAAAGTAGCTTTATTAACAAAACAATTGGGTTTAATCTCGATCTACAAGATATGTATTAATTCTTCCAAAACAGATCTAGAGAACGCCAAGGAGGGGGCGCAAAGAACAGGGGGTGAGCTCAATGTTCCTTTTTCATATGATTATGAATACGTCAACTATACACGCAACTATAAACAGNGATAGATAGATAGATAGATAGATAGATAGATAGATAGATAGATAGATAGATAGATAGATAGATAGATAGATAGATAGATAGATAGATAGATAGATAGATAGATAGATAGATATACCCAAAAATAGTGCACGCGAATCTTCGGCTTTATACGGCGATCACTTCTGGCAATGTGTGTTTCTAAATCTCATAATGCACGACAAAGTATAAGTCGGATTTAAAATTTACCCAAAACACACAAAAATAAAAACATGCATAAACACAAGCGTGCATATTCTTGCCCACGAATACACACACACGCACACGCACACTCACCCGCACATACACTCATGGCGAGGATGTTGCCAATTGTTTGGCCGACCTTTCTTTTTTGGCGATGTAAGTGGAAACACAAAGCATTCATTTTTGGCCGAAATGACAATATTTAATAACGACACAGTGCAGCAAGTAATTACAGATTTGTTCGTTGATACGAATATTGCTAGAAAAAAAGAGTTCAAACATGTTTTAGCTGCCAGGCAACCGATAAAAAAATTCAAAATATTTAATGTTGTAGAACAATATTTCATTGCATTTAATGAACATAAATATAATCGTTCGCCTTACCCCTTATTTGGCTCAACCTTTATTTATAGTCAACATCAATAAGGTCTTCAACGGAACTGCTGACTTCTCGTTACAAGTAGTAAAAATCCCAAAATAACGTTGACGGCATGATTTGATTACAATCATACTGATCAAAGAACTGAGTTCACATTCATTGAGTGATCAAACTGTTTTTGGTTTTCAATTGTTTTCAGCCCATTTCCCTTATTATTTCATGCATTAAATAATTTAAGAAATATATTAGAAATAACGATTATGTAAAAAATGTTATATTTAATGGTTTAAAATTTGCCTTGGCGCCTCCTCACACATTTTGTTCTTAATGCAGAAACGTGTATATTATTACGCAATTGTTCAATGTCAATAGAGTGGAAATGTGCACGTCTAACACGCATAAACTTCGAATTGCGTGTTCAACTCCACTTTGTCAAAACTGATAACATTTCTCATGTTTTAAATGACTGGTGATTGTTTCTTTATAATAGTGGCTCAATTTATCTTCGCTGAATCCCATACTACATTTCCCGATGTTTAAACACAGGCAAATATATTCAAAAAACGAATATACCTACTCATCCTAAAGATTTGGACATCCGTTTGTTAAATACCTCCGGGCCTTAGAGCCAACTTGGGAGTAGCAGTGCTCGTTTATTAATGTATCTCAAAAACGAAGTGGCGCCAGTGATTAACGGCAATTTTAAAGGAATCGTGATTATCGGAATCGGACATCGAGTTGACAATTCGATGACATCGTTCTAATAACAGGCATTCCTTTTTAATATATTCTTGAGTAGATATTGAATTTCTGCTAATGTTTTAATTAAAACGTAAAAAAACGTCATTTCTTGTTTGTTGTATTTTGTNTTGGGGGGGGGGGGGGCAGTGATAGATGGTCTAAATAAACATCATGTGTCTACCTCCAAAGGTTGGAGATAGTCGAAACAAATATAAACAACAACATTCACGGCATTGTAAACATGCACAATACGATCTCAGTGACTTGCAATGACGTGAAAATCGACGGTTTTACTAATCCCTTGTTCGCGGCATGTCACCAAGGTCGTGGTTTTTCTCGTTGATTTACTGCGAATGTCCGCAAATCGTTTCAGGGACATTATCAAGCATCTGTACGCCATAGACGTTTGAGAAACGGACATTAAATCTTGAGAGAACAATATACGTCAATTAGTACTGACAAATATATATGTATTACATGTGTTTTGTTGCTTGTTACAACATGTAGGTCATTCTTAACATAGCTGTTGTAAAGGCTGTTATGGAAAAAGGAATGGTTAAAGGTTCCAAAGCGCATACATTAGATATTTTTCAATTGAAGAATGCTCAAACGAATACGTGGATCAGTTTGCAGAAAAAAATACGTCCTGTATTGTAGCAAAAACGCATGAGATTGCTTTAAAAATTATATAAAGGAACCTGTTTGCAGAATGGATACACACTTTCGTAAATTTGTGCATTATAATTAACATATACAAACAAACAAACAAGTTATTTATTACCACACAGTGACTTTAATTTTGAAAAAGACATAGACGATATAATATTTTAATTACTATACATATATTGCTAACTGCTATGCAGTTCAAACAATGTTTTTGGTGTGTCCTACACAGTAGACACGTCATTTAAATGGCAATACAATATACGAAGTGTTACGTCTGAATTTTGTTTCCGTATTGTGTGATTTCTTTGTGGCTGCGCCATTTCATCGGCTGTAATCTCCAAATGCTTTGGATTGATAGTTTCAATGCATTTGTATGATTTTGGATCATGTTCGTATACTCAGTGGGGTGTGGTATATTACAATGACTCATTCGCGTAGATACCTTATTCCGTCGACATGTATAATTGAAGTACATGGATGGCATCATAGGCATGCGCTTTTTGTTTTTTGATTAGTTATCACATTTACTACACAAAGTAAATATTAACACAACATACATTTATTATACGATGAAGGAAATCTAACCTGATATAAAACAATCCATTCTTTACATATTTTCAACCGATGACTCAAGATTCCTTTAGCACTATACTGTTTATTGTTTAGTAGACGCTGTGTGTCTGCGTAATAGACTTAATTTATCTATTGTGCTAGGGTACGTCCCGCTGTTGAATCTGTATACTGACGTCAGCGGGACTAGGTAAATTTGAAAACGTACGAAATTATAGAAAGTATGGTCTATGCGAATGTTCATTGGATAAGATCATTCAAATACATGATTTGTATTTGGATTCCACTGGACAATAATATTTCGGTGCAGGTATATCGTGTGTTGTTACATTGTTGGCATATGATTAAAGAGTGTGTTACTTGTTTCCTGCTCTTAACGGAATTAAATCATTCTAGGACACTGGCGTAAAGACCATTGTGCTAGGACATCGGTGAATAATACACTTGTGTATAGGGCATTGGTGTATAGGGAATAGTTTTTATGTCATTGATTTAAAGGGAAAGGGAACCATAAACCATAACTATCGAATATGGATGCGATACTTTGTTTTAAGTTATTTTTCAACAGGACTTATGCCTATAGCGAACATATGGTACACATGCGTGATGTGAATAACCCTTAATACGCAATTTCACTTGCTTGTGTATTTCCGATGTTCGTGTTATTCGAAGTGCATGGTGTCCTCCCGCGTCTGAGGCTGCCTATTGGAGACATCGGCGTGTGTCCTAGCACTCCTACCTAACTAGCTTCCGAGACTCTCGCAAAATGGACGAATTTGTAATTATAGCTTCAATGCCCAGCTATTTAAATATAAAGATTTTATCACTTTCCTTAATTCCTACCCATCTATACTTTCGACCTTGTGTTATTCAACAGCAAACAATGAAGGAAACACTATGACTACTTAATTGAAATCTTTATAATTTAATGAGAATGCAACACGTTTCATCAATAATTCGAATTACCTGGTGGGGGCGTTTACTTTATTTCCCCTAAAAGGACACGGAATTATGTTTGTAGTGTCATTATAATTGTAACAAAAATGTTTTAAAACCCATTGTTATGCTACTCAAATTAATTGTGTGACATTGTGTACGTATACGCAATTCTGTGAATAAGTCTATTAAATTTGCGTTGTGCCTCTAAATATGTGTATCATTTTAAATAATCGCCACTGTTTTGTTTCTGGCTACAAATGCTCAGGACGTTTGGACACACACCCTAGCAATGGAGGGAAGTAAAGTTGGAAGTTTATATTTGCCAGTGCCATATTCAAAATGTGCTTAATGTGATTTATGGGAAACACCATATGTGAAGTTGTTACCGTTGAATGTCAGAATGGTAGAACTATAACTGTTTGTTATAGAAGAATATATATTAGTCGAAATTTTATTTGATTAGTACAGATACGAATGTTTCCATAAGCGTTGATAAAACTCAGTTTAAATTGAATGATCCACAAATAACGCGACAATAAAATAGTACAACCATTTAAATAGTTAATAGTAAACCAATATTCCCGCAAGCAATTGAATGGAAAAAAAGTAATTAGTCATATGGAGTTTCTCCCATAAGTAATTAAATCATCCCTATTCTTAACAAAGTGCCATTCATTGTATGTCCTCAATGGTTTCTTATTTTATTTTGAGAAATATTTACACATAATCGGATAATCTATTAAACCCAGATAAAACTATCGACTGATAAAATATCCAATAGTGAACGATAGTCAGTCAATGTTTCATGCGATTGTAGAATCTAGATAGTTTGCAAATTTACTTTTACAACACACGCGATATGGCTCGTTTCATAAAAAAAATACGTCAATACGTTTTCATAATGAATGTAATTCAGAAAATACACGAGACAACAATCGAATTGCCTCATATTTCATTTGATCACATTTAATAAAAAAGCAAAATATCAAAGTTAATTATATCTGTGGGTTTTTTCCGAAGAAATACAACGGGCATGTTTATTTTCCGTTTGCATAATTGTCGATTTTTCCGTATGATAGGTGTGTTTTGTCCTAATCCCTTATGTTCACACAAATAAAAACGGATAAAAAGTACACGACTGCAACAGTGACTGCGAAAATCCTTGATCAGGCGACTGCATCAGTTATATATGGTAAAGGAAATTTAATTGAAAGCTGTGATGAATTGTATTCTGACATCTTCAAGAAGACATGAAAAGTATAAAAAGGGGTCATAAATGGCATGTGTATTCATTTTCCCAGGCATTACATGTTACCGAATGCGAACACACATGGGTTTGTGCAAATCCTTTCACAACAAAACATGGTTACAGTGTGATACCGAGTCAATTTGCATCTGTCAATGCCACTGCGATCTTGCTCCAGTGTGATAAAAAGTATCTTCGGGAGACACCAACGCTATTAGGGCGATATTGCAGTGAGGAGTTATCATGTCCACCTCAAGGGCTTTAATGCGACCGTTAATCACTGGCGCAAACCCTTTTAGAGATGCATTAATAAATAATCCAATGCTATTGCCGATGTAGTTTCAAGGACCTTACGTTTAAAAAAAAACGATGGAGACATCTAGAGGGTGTGTATGTTGTATTTTTTGTTGTTTTTTACCAAATTTCACTCCATTTTCAAAATCTGACAATTTAGTGCGATTAAGCGAAGATCTGTTGATAAAAAAAGGTCACACCATACATACAGTCACACTTCATTTGAAAACGTTAGGAACTATATTAGTTTTGACGTGGTGGACTTTTAACATTCATATCAACATATAACATACACACACAAAATTCGTTCACCATAACTTTTATTTCTCCTATTTTTAAACTCAGCATCAATACGGTCTTCAACATAACTTGTGACGTCCCGATACAAGTAGTGAACATCACAAATAACGTTCGAGATGATTTGATGATTGTATGTCTAGCCAAAGATCTTGGTTCGTAGTCAATACGTGATTAACCTGTTTCTGGTGTTCGATTGTTTACAGCGCATTTCCCTTATTATTTCATGCATTGAATAAGGTCAGAAATATATTAATAAGTGCAATAATTATGCTCTTAAATATTGGTTAATCTATTGAATAGATAAGATATGCAAGTTTTACATCGCTTCGCTTGTAATCTTCAAATGTTGTACATTAGGAGGTCGAAAATAAACTTGCTCAATCAAACAAATCAAAGAGTGTTCGACGGATACTTTATTATTTGTATTGTAAATACAGGCTATATTTGATTGACTGTAAGATGTTAAGTATGGTGTGTGTACGTGTAATGCTTAACATCTTTACAGTAGAGTCTTTAAACAGAGGGATTATGGAGGTTATATACGCGGCAGAGGATCACACACGCCCGTTCATATATACGCCACAAGTCAAATAACGTTCCAATTTCTGATCTTAAAGGAAATTAAGTTTTAATCGTTCAAGGTAGTACTGGCACATTTCTTGTTAGGCTTTCCAGTATATTCGCGACAACAATTGTATAATTTTTTTTCAATTTACAAAGTCCACATACAAGTGTAAAATAGAACGTATAAACGAGTTTATACTATATGTTTTATTTTATGGTTTAACATTTGCCTTTGCGCCTTCACTTTTTCTTAGCGGCACCTCATTGGCATTGGACAATAGCATCACATGGAGTAGTGCAACCAATTGTGTTGGTTAATGCGGCATTTTGTATATTTTTAAGCAATTGTTTGATGTCATTAGAGCGGAAATGTACTCGTCTCACACTCAAATACTTCGACTGTTAAGCTACACCATGTCAAAACTGATAAGGGTCCTCATGTTTCTAAATGACTGGTGATTGTTTCTGTATATAAGTGGATCAATTTATCTTCGCTGAATCCCGCACTAAGATTCTCGATTTTTAAACAAAGGCGAAATATATTGTTTTTTAAACATATATACCTACTCACCCTAAAAATCCATCTTTTTGTTAAATATCTCAGGTCCTTAGCGCCAATTTGATAGTATCATTGCTCGTTTATTAATGCATCTTTACAACGAGTAGGCGCCATTGATTAACGGCAATTTTAAAGAGGAATCTTGATTATGCGCGCGTCTGGCATCGAGTTGACATGTGGATGACAGCGTTTTTATAACAGGCGATCCTTTTTAATACAAAATATGTTCCTGAGTAAATATAAAATGTGTATATAGTTTTAATTAAAACATATAAAACACGTCATTTTAGGGGCAGTGGTAACAATTATGTATCAATACAAATATGTTTCATTGTTTTAGAGCGCGGCTTCTTTTGAACGATAAGGGCAATAACTTTCAAAACACATGTCTCGATAGACGTGTTTCTACTTCAAAAGGTTAAACATACTCGTACACAAATATTAACAACAACATTCACGTCACTGTAAACCGGAACAATAAGATCGCGGTGACTTGCGATGACGTGAAAATCGACGGTTTTACTAATCTCTCGCTCGCGGCATGTCACCAAGGTCGTGGATTTTCGCGTTGATTTACTGTGAAGTTCACAAATGGTTAGAGGGAAAATGTCAAGCATCTGTAGGCCATTGACGTTTGGAAAACGGGCATTTAAATCTTCAGGAAACAATATAGGTCAATTAGTATATTCAACTTTATATTTAAAACTTTACTTTTGTTGCTTTTTTAACATGCTGGGCATTCCTTAAATGTATTGGTAAAGACTTTAAGGATAAAAGGAATAGTTATAGGTTCAACAAGTGTATTCATAAGATATTGTTTAATTAAAGAATGCTTAAAGAAAATAAGTTAACATGTACTAAGAGAAAACATACGTCCTATATTATAGAATATAAGTTTGGGATTGCTTTATAAATGATATTTTATATAAAGGTAAACTTTTTGCAGAATGTATACACACAAATAAGTATGAATGTGCTATGTCATAAACATGAAGAGACAAACAAACGCGTTAGAGAACACCACTTATTGATTAAATTGTGAAAACGATAACACACAATTGTATTTACTATTCATAAATTGCTAAATGCTTTGCAGTTCAAACCATGTATTTGGTGGATCCTATACAGTAGAGTAGTTGATAGTGCCAATGCATGTGTTTGAGTTTGGATCATCTTTGTATAATTAGTGTCGTGTGGTATATTACAATCACTCATTCGCGTGGAGATCTGATTCCGTCGACATGTGTTGATCGAAATACATAATTGACATCATAGCAATGCGCTGTTTGTTATGTGTTTCTTTGTTTGATCTGTAAAATGACGTCACAGGGACTATGTCAACTTTAGAACGTTTATTGCAGAAAGTATGGTCTTTGCGACATTTTCATGGGAGAAGATCATTCAAATACATGAATTGTATTTAGATTCCACTGGTTAATGATAATACTTCTGATCATGTGTACTGCTTGCTGTTGCATTGTGTTCATATGATTTAAGATTATGTTTCTTGTTTCCTGCTGTACGAGGAATTCAATAATTCTAGGATATTAATGTATAATTATGGCATTGGTGTATAAGACTGGTGTATAGGGCATTGGTGTTCAGGGCATGGTTTTATAGGGCATTGGTGTATAGGTCACACTTGTAAAGAGCATTGGTGAATAGGACATAAGTTGATGTATTTGTTAATAAGTTCAATAATAGTTAATACCAATGCAAGTGAGTTATGCTAGTACAACACACTTAAAGTGCATCAGCAATTCCATCAGAATTTAGACAAAAAGCTTAGGTATATGAGGCGCTTTAAATCGAGCCGCGTCTTGCGAAAATTGGTCTCGTGCAATATGGGGCCAGCTCATAAGAAAAACTCGTGGCTGTGTATCCTACAGCTGTGTTCCTCACCAGACTGCGCTAATGCATCTGCGTTTTCATCCGCTAATATGTCGACGACCTCGCAAGAACGCTAGCATGATATTTTTAATTGTCGTCGATGGTTATTGATGTTGCTCAAGATAACACTGACGTGGTGACTTTCTAATATATGGTACGCGAACCTGGTCAATCATTTGACTACTTAATTTGATAATACACTTAAAATGTACATTGAAGCTTTTCATAAACTCAAGTGTGAAAAGATTGGGTATTTAATATACAGCATTCTATAGCGTGCGCAAGTAAATATATCACATGTGCACGTTACAGCTATCACGAGCGCTGATCATAGCTCTCTTGTGCGCATGTAATAAATACGGTGTGCGCACGTCATAGCTATCGCGTTTGCACGTTATAGAAACCGCCAAATAAAATATGCCCGCTTTATGCCACCGTATAAAACAGTAATTGTGATGAATTAAAATAATATATTCTGGTGTGTGTTTATTTTGTATTTTCATTTGCATATGCATTCAAACTATGTAAGTGAGAATTTCACAACCTGCATTACTGTTTCTGCATTGCAATCATCTGGCATAAGTATTATATTATGCTACTTTCTGAAATCGTGTAAACTTGACGTAATTGTTTATATTTGTATTTACTTTATTGTATCGTGCTACAAAAAGTGGTTACATCTATTATCTTGCTCTGGTGCATAATGAACCAGTGCGAATTAGAAGAATATAATACAATTTTCCAGTATTGCTTGTATAAAGTCTAAAACAAATGTGTTCAATCATAAAATAATTTTTTCCGTAAATGAAAATTAAAAAAAAGCGTTGCCGTCATTGCAACATTTTTTATTGTTCGGTTGTAAAGACGGACACGTTTTTATAATCTATTTCTTTTTTTTATTATTGTAAGTTAAATTCAAGCGTGATATGTGTGTCTTATATAAAGGCACCAACACTACATGTAGATAATGTATTTTTGACCACGCAAAATAACGTTCCGACTCCCTCCAACCGATCTTGTGAAGCGTGTCGGCATTGCAAGTAATTCATCAAGATGATCAACAAAATTGATATGGAGTAAAGTAACAAATTATTATATACCTCCTCGCCTAACACGTGACTACTGTATGTCTTATGCGAGGGACGTTAAACGGGGATGCAGTGTATCGGTGCTCTACACCGGGCACTTGAAAGAACCAGGGACGCCTCTGGAAGCGGGACGTTTCCTGTATCCCGAAAGAATTTCCACTAACACTTCTCTTGGGGGGGGGGCACAATTAAAACACGCACAATTCTGTTAGCAAACTAAAAACAACACATCATAAATAATAATATTAATAATGATAATAATAATGGTGTTGATAATGATGATGAGGATTATAATAATAATGGTGGTAATGGTGATGATAATGATAATAAATAATAAAAATGATGTTGGTGGTAATGATGATGGTGAAGATATGATAACAATAATAATAATAGTTATGAAAAGACAAAATATATACACTTATATATAGTTGTACCAAATCTGTTTTTTTCTTTTTTTTTTAATACCAATGAACGATAAGGTCTCATTGGCCACCATGCACTGGTGTAATTGTATTAAAATAAAAATAAAAATATTCTATTGCAAAAGGGCGAGCAGTTGGGGTAAATTTGACATACCTTGGCTCAAAATTAAATGTTTTCCCCTACAAGGCCACATAGGCAGGTTTGCACATAATGGTGTCGTGAAGACTCACCGACGACCTTTAAATTA
This sequence comes from Dreissena rostriformis, assembly GCA_007657795.1. NCBI lineage: Eukaryota > Metazoa > Mollusca > Bivalvia > Myida > Dreissenidae > Dreissena > Dreissena rostriformis. The sequence continues at coordinate 30,904 of VMBQ01003785.1, read as the reverse complement.
ACTCTGAATTACACACTCATGTGATTACTTTATTTGATACAACCAATATGTAATCTTAGGTCGATGGATTCTTTTATTTCCTCTGTGATGATGCATTTTAAGGTAAAATACCAATGATTTTCTCATATATTTGTTCTGACTGGTTTAATGATTAATTGTGTAGCCACACTGTAGTGTATCCTATTTAGCAGCTTAACATATACATACTTTAACAAATCTGCAAAAATATTTATGACAACACATACATAGCACAGATTTGATTGTTTAAATATCAGTTTTAGTTTGTAATATTTTCTTATAGCAAACAATGAAACTCCAAAAACTCTATCAAATCTGGACACAAAATATTGTTCTTATCCACTATTATAACAAAAAACAAGTTTTAGATTAATTGATACATATATGAATTGCTCAGAATAAAATGTGGACACAATTATGATGGTTGACAACTATACATGCCTGTGAATATTTAATTGTTCCGTGTTTTGTTTCTGAAACTTCGATTATGGGTGCCGAATACCAAATTAATAGGAAATATGTTAAGAAAGAACGAATTCTAAAAGTAACACTACCAATGCGTTAAGGTATTTCTCAAAACGTTTTAATACATGCTTATTTCCTTTTTGTCAATTTTATTTGTATTCACTGCACCCTAAAACCTGGTCGTTGACATTTTTCTTTCTACAGACACTGTTTGTGTAACTTGATTTGTTCATCCTCGAAACTATATCTGCTAATCCTTTTCTTATAAACACTTAAAATCATCGAGAATAATTTAACTTTAATACAGATTAAACACGCATTTCGTGTGAATTTAATATTTTATCTTCCACAAAACAAAACAGTGCGATCTCAATAGGGACGTCAAACGAGGCGTAATTAGTGACAATGTGGGATGGACGTGCATTATCATGGAACGGGTGATTTCTACTTGATGTCGATTTTAGTGTCAATGGGCCTTGATGTGAGAGTAAACTTGTTATTGTTAATTAACACAATTGTGTTAACACGGTTTTTATTGCAATCATTGCATTTCGACAGATATCCATCTAGTAGTTTTATACAGTTTGCGGAAAATGGCATGTCAATTATTATTGATTATTTACTATGCGAACTTCCGACTAACATTTGTAGTTGACCGCAAATACCAGAATAATAAACCTATAGACGAAATGTAAAGACATTATTAAATAATTATTTTGACAATAGTTTAGATGGCTATTCAGATCGAAATTTGACCGTTTCTCTATTAGTTTTGTTCTCAAATTAAATATTAAAGGTAGAAGCATACTTATGTTCATCATCACAAACGTGTTTATTTATTTGCAAATATTATCTTCTGTCTATACGTCAATTGTTTAAAAATGCGCTTGCATTTCACAAATACGTATCAGTAATATCAAATAATAATTAGATTGTTAACTAAATATACTTGAAATCTTTTGGAGACAAACTATTTCATAATTAAATCATTACATAATTGTACTAATACATATAGTATGCAAAAGTACAACAAAACGATGTAACCCAATTCGTCATACCTATATTCAAATATCGCCAGTCCCCTTTGCGAACATTTCATGGAGTTATAAATAAGTGTTCGTGGTATTTCATCCTGAATCTAAACAGTACATTATTCATTCCCATCCCTGTCTAACAGTCACCATTTGATCAAAAACATTGATAGTTTAAACGATTTAAATATTCAACACACTATTATCAACCATACAAGTCTACAAAAAGTTTAAGTGTAACTATTGTTATGGAACTTTAAGTTCACTCCTTAGTATATATTTTTATAACAAACAACACATTCCATAGATATCGTTAGTAATGTACATCAGTATAGCGAACATGTCAAGACGTTCATTTTTACATTACTTTTTTTTGGCGTCAGGCCTTTTGTTTTCAAGAGATATTATCATTTGCGTGTTTTCATCTGTTACGGTCTCGAAGTCAAAACGCAATAGTGTTAATTCATAGTTTGCAAATAAATTGTACGCGTAAGTTGTTAACCAATTGTATTATTTGAAAAATTACAATGCTGTTTTTATCGTTCATTTACGAAATATACGATCTTTAGTTATGTCATGGTTGATATCATCGTGCTATACACTACTAGTTACTGGATATAAATGTCTTTTTTGTTCAAACACTTGGTCACTAGGTCAAATCTAAGAAAAACATTGTTATTACTGTACACGCTACATTTAAGTATCCATGCGTGTCTGTAAACATCATGCAATATTTTACCTCACATAAGCACGCACTGCGCATGTTGAACTGTTGTGGTCAGTCTATGTCCAGTGTCCGGCTCTTTACGGTAATTGTTGTATGTTGCGCTCGGGGAAGCGCTTTCAAGCCGTCATGGCTCTCTAGACAGTGTGCCCAGATGCCTTTTGTATAATAACATTTTTGTTTACAAGAAAGTTTTCAATTCGCTTTTATTGCAAAGACTTATTTAATAAATACAATTCCACAGTTGAGTTTGCGGGTTCGTCGAATACAATGAACATCATACACCTGCTACATAACCCTGGGAACACGATATTCATATAATGTTCCGTATGTTATATTTGCATTTTTTTTAAATCTGATCAACATAATAATCCAAAAATATATTGTGTTGATTCGTTTTAAATATAGGTTTGTGTTTTTCGACTGTATTTAGTCGATTTCTATACTATTTAGACATTCGAGATACAACAACACACTATTAAAATAACATCGATTTTGACGGACGTAAATTGCAATATATGATTTTTGCTAAATAAATCAAGATATAAAAACTATATATATTTTTAAAACTTCAAAGGATGACTTGTTATTAACCTTAAAGCAGATCATATCATTTCCATATGTAAGTGATATTTTGGATGAACATACACGTTTCAAATGAAAGCCAACACTGCATTAACGTCACTCTTTGACGCTGATTAGATATTTGTAAACAAGTTAACTGCTTCTGGTACGTACATATATGGATGCACTACAAAGGCAAAAGTAATTTGTAGCGATCTACGAGAAATTTGATCCAAGAGAATAGTTTAACTAGAAACATAAACCTTACGTCGATATATCGAGTATACGAAGCTGGCTCAGAATAATGACGTTAGCTGCAGGCTTTGTTACTGATGATATGGCATTTGTTATGCAGAAGCTTTACCGAATGGCTTATTAAATCAAAAAACATTTCGCATTGCAAATTCATGGCTCATTTCATTGAATTTATAAAAAAAATATTTTATTTAATAACTGAGACGGTAAGGTGATTTCAATAGGTCAGTACGGTTCTGTGTTTGTGTACCGAGAATAATATCCAAGCACATACCTTTTGAAAGAATATATATATTTACAACTTATATTGTGTTNTATATATATATATATATATATATATATATATATATATATATATATATATATATATATATATATATATGATGTAGAAATATTCATAAATAAATAAATATTTATATATTATATCAAAATAGTGTGTATATATTTTATAACGTATGCGTAGTAATTTTGGAAAGCTGTTATATATATATCCCCGATTTGATATGCTAACAACATATTGCAATCATATATATTTTGAATTAACCAATGACGCATGGACGTTATGTTATTGTTTTCATGTTTGCATTGTAATCGCTTTAAGTCCTATTCTAAAGTGTATTTATAGTTCAACAGATAGCTGCTAAAGCCATAATGTGAGCTTATTTGTGTTGAGTTGCGTTGGCTTAGAAATATATTAATGAAATATACTTAGACTGATAATGCATCGATACCCACACTGTTTGTTCTGACATCACGTACATGTGAACGTCGTGAAAAATGAGTATTTTCAAGGACATGGTCCCAGGTGAATTAAAGAAAACAAAATCATTATACAAAGTACTACGCCATGGTGAGAAACAAATGTGTCAATCCTTGTCTGGATTCTTTCGCTATTACCTATGGTTTTAAAGTGTGTCCTAAGGAATTCATCATGTATTCAATTACGTAATTAACGTGCACAGCGACGAACTTCCCAATACTGTATTTATATTTGTATATGCATAAGCTGTTTTAGTAGTGCGTTCTTCATGTGTTCATACAATCAATTTTAGTTGGCTTTTTGACAGATTTAACGCTATTGAACTGAACCATATACCGTGACATATCGTTATTACGTCTTACTGGACTTATACGGCTATACAGGGATTGTACGCCTGAAAATGAACTAAGAAAGTACTCAACAGTTTCAACATTATGCGTACATAACACAAAACAGATACAAATATGCAATTATTGTATAGGGCAACGCATATTGACATTAAAGAACGATACATTCACTTAAATGAAGCATCATTGATTGATATTTAATAACACTAATCAAATGTTAACACAATTATATTAATTACTTCTGAATTCAACCTTCAATATATTCAAATAAATACACGAGTTAAAGGCAAAACATATAGAAGGATTGTTTTAATTGAACACTGTTAGGTACTTTAAATATAGCATAGTTAATTGATACTAATTTCAACAAGGTTTACAAAATTATATTAACACTTTCTTAATTCGACCTGCAATATATTCGAAATATTAAAAAAAAACTAGTTAAGTGCAAAGCATGCCCATCAATACTGGATTGTGTTAATACATCTTCAAAACAACGGCACCAATACATGAAGTGTTAATATAATTATAATATACGCGTTGTAAACTTGTTTTGTTTATTAAATGACTTGTACACAGCTTGTCGTAGTTTTGTATATTTTAAACATTTATCATAGTAATGAGTTTTATTTTGCGTGTTTGATTATAATGCATGCATTATTTTTCGAATCTATGACACGTTTTTTTCCCAACCATGTCATTTTGCGCGAACATGTCAGTTTAACGATAGCAATGAATTGTATAAAACGTTAAAAAAACGTTGTTCTCGTACAACGTAACTACGCGGTATTCATTCTCACTGAATACGTTAATTATTAGTATAGTTACAATAAAATATTTAATTATTTATATGTATTTATCGAACACAATAACGATTTCCACTTTGAAAACAGTGTTTTCCGTTACGTTTTCTCGGAAAATTCATTGTTCAGTGGCCGAACGCAGCGGACATTTTGCTTCTACATATGTCACAAATTAGGTCCCATATGTTGTTACTATAGGCTTAATTATAGGCATGAGAAGCTGCAAAATGTCAATATGACTTCGTCACTTACCCGTTGTTATAAATAATAAAACTGACAACGAGGAAATAAATATACTATACCGACGGTATTTTCGTTTAGGAGGATGCGTTTACATACATGTATAAGAACATGTCAAAAAGTATGCACTCGAAGGACCATGGCACTGGTGCATAATTGTATGAACTTATATCGATAATATTTAAATGTTGAAGACGTTCGTATTTTGTGATTTCCCCAAAATGTTCAAATACTACTCAATATCATTTATCTGGACTTGTTCATAGATAGAGGCACACGTTAAAAATAGTAAAAAACAAACAGTCCTACGATTGTTTGTGATAGTATGTTCCACAGTTAACGGTTATAAGTCACGGAGAAGCAAGCATGTTTGAATTAATTTGTATAATCAATGCTTTAACGACTCTTGTTTTTTTTAAATACAATACATGTGTGGTCTTGCATTGCAAACAAGCGAAACAAGCTTGTTTGACAGTTGTTTATTTATATGATGTCGTTTATAGATTGGAATGTTTTCTATCACAAAAGGTCGCTTGTTTTCCATAGACCTAGCAGGAAATCAAGTGTGGGTTATTCTGCAGCAATTCTTGGTGGTGTCTAATGTTCGGATAGTTATTCCGAAGACATCCGGAAAGTTGCCCAGTGAACTGCACGTGCTAAACGCGCACTAGCAAATAGTTGCAATTGTTACAAGTTTGTTTCAACGGATTTTAACAAAAACAGTAAACATTGTGATAAAATCTATAATAATATTTACACCACGCGTAAACGTTACTATTTTTTATTTATTTTATCTGTGTTTGTTAGCATATTGAATTTAATATAATATTGATTCATATGACCTCACTTTAGAACTGTGCTTTTTATCAATGAATCGGACATATTTCGCTTATTTGTATGCAATACTTTGCCGCCATATTGATTTGTTATCGTCCAATAACGTCGTTGATAAGCGCGGATGAATGAACGTCGAATAATAATTGCCGGGGTATAAAAATAACTAGATTGTATGCCTAAACTTAAAACATAAAACATTGACAAATAAGATCGGGTTAAAATTGCAATGAAATGTATTATATCATAGTTTGTTTTCGAATAACCCACGTTCATATGTAAAAACGATTCGTTCTCATGATTTAATTTATATGTATTTTTTCTTTCGTCCTTGAGTTTTTCAAAAACAAAAAATGAAATTAAAATTATATTTGTTTTTACTTGAAATCGAGACCATTAAAGGCGAATGCAACACGTTTCCTCAATAATACGAATGGCCTAGTGGAAGCGCTAACGTTATTGCCCCCAAAAGACCCGGATTAATGTGTGGCGTGTCATTTAAATTGTAGCAAATATCCATAGTTTTGCTACGTAAATTAATGGTATGACCTTGTTAACGTATACTCAATTATGTGAAAGCCTTTCAATTGACATAGTGTCTTCAAATATGTGTATCCTTTTAAATAACCACCCCTGTTTTGTTTCAGGCTACAACTGCTCTAGACGTTTGACCAAACTCTTGCAATGGATGGAATGTTAAATTCCCGCATCCGTTCACAGTTTAAATTAGCCAGCGTGATATTCAATCGTTCTTTATGAAATATATGTGAAACTCCATATGTGAAGTTGTAACTATTGAATATCAGAATGGTAAAACAATGTATTTACTAGTTGTAGGTATTCATGGCACACATGTTTAACTATTTAAAAGTGAACAAATAATATCCCCGCAAGGCATTGAATGAAAAAAGGATTTGTAATATTGAGTTTCCCTCATTAGAAATACAAGCTCATGCTGTTACATTATCTCTATTCTTAACACAGTGCCTTTTATGTCCTACATTACCTCTTATTTCAGTTGGAAAGATATTTACACACAATCGGATAATCTATTAAAACCATTTGAAACTATCGACTGATAAATGATCGAATAGTGTGCGATAGCCCATGTTTCATGCGATTGTATAATCTAAATAGTTTGCAAATGTTTTTTTACCACACACACACAATATGGCTTGTTTCTTAAAAACACGTCAATATGTTTTTATAATGCGATCTTTATTATGGATGTTATTCAGAAACTAATCGAGACAAAACTCAAATATGCTCATGTTTCAAGTGATCACATTTAATAAAAAAAGCGTTATATCAAAGAAAATATTATTTTTTCACAAGAAATACAACGGGAAAATTTACTTTTTATTTTCCGTTTGAACCACTGTCTGTTTTTTGCGTAGGATAGGTGTGTTTTGTCGTTATCCATTTTGTTCACACACATACAAACGGATTTAAAATACAAGACTGCAACTGCCACATCGAGTGTCCTTGTTAAGGCTCTACCCCAGTGATATTTGGTAAAGTAAATTTAATTTGATTGTATTATGAGATCAGCAAGTAGACATCAGAAGTATACAAAAGGTTTCATACACGGCTTTTGTCTCCATTATTCAGGACTTTACATCTTATCGAATGCAAACACAAATAAGTAAATGTGAAAATCCTTTTCACGCAAACATTTCAGTGCAATCCCAAGTCATTTTGATTCTGTCAATGTCACTGCGATAATTCTTAAGTGTATGACATACAGTCAATTCGGAGGACATCAAAGCTATAAGGGCGATGTTGCTGTGACAAATTGTCATATTCACATCGATTGATTTTACACGGGCGTTAATGATTGGCGCCACCTCTGTTTAGAGTTGCATTATTAAACAAACCAGTGATACTTTGAGGTGGGGCCAAGGACCGAACGTTTAAAAAAACGATGGGGAAATCAAGTAGGTTGTATTTGCTGTTTTTTTAGCATAGTCCACCTCATTAAAAAAAAACGGAAAGGCAGTGCGTTTAGCAAACGTCTTATTATCCAAACAAGTGCGTAAACATAAATGACAATTCATTTGTGAAACGTTGAGACTTTATAAGTTGTGACATGGTAGAGTTCCATCAAGCAAACACACAGTCAATGTTTGTTTGCAAAACGTAATCCAAATAAATCGCAAATGGCATTAAACGATTTCTTTCTAAATAGGAAAGTTGCTTCATTAACGGAACCATTGGCTTCGATTAGACCTACACGATATGTTTTTATTCTTTATAAATATATCGATATCACATGTCAAAACTTATAAAGGTCGTCGTGTTTTCAAATGACTTATGATTTTATCTGTACATTAGTTGATCAATTAATCTTCGCTGAATCTCCGGTCCTTAGCGCAAACGTGGGAGTATCATTGCTAGTTTATTAATGCATCTCCAAAACGAGGCAAGGTGGCTCCAGTAATAAACGGCTGCATTTAAGTTGAATCGTGATTATTCGCGTCTGACATCGCGTTGACATGTCGATACCATCGTTGTTATAGCAGGTGACCTTTTTTAATACAAAATATTTTGTTGAGAAAAAATAACATTTGTATAATGTTTAGATTAAAACGTAACAATCATGTAATTTTTGGTAGCAGTGATAGCAATTATTTTTCTTTTGTTATTGATTTGTTAGAACCTCTATTGGCCGATAAAGGCGATATTTTCAAAAACAGATATCTAAATTGACGTTGCACTTCCTCCACCTGTTGACAATACTCGTAAAAAATACACACAAAAAACAACAACACTCACGTCATTGTAAACCGGCACAATACGATCAAGGTGACTTGCGAAGACATATAAATCTGCATCTCACCAAGATCGTGGTGAATTGCGTTGATTAACTGTGAATTTCCGCAAATCGTTACAGGGGAAATGTCAAGCATCTGTACGCAATTGACGTTTTAGAAACAGACATTTACATCTCGAGGAAACAATATATGTCATTAAGTATTTACAAATATATATTTATAACTTTTGTTTTGTTGCTTATTACTGCGTGTAGGGCATTTTTAACATAGCGTTTGTAAAGGTTGTAATGGTAAAAGGAATGGTTAAATGTTCCAAAAGCGCATACATTAAATATTGTCTAATTGAAAAATTCTCAAACGAATACGTGAACCTGTATTATATAAAGGAAACCCGTTTGCATAATGTATACACACACTTACTTATGTTTGTGCTTTGTCATAAACATCTACAAACAAAAAAAAACGAGTTATGTAACACCACACAGTGACTTAAATTGTGAAAAAGAAAGGACGATATAATCTTTCATTTACAATACATAGATTGCTTACTGCTATGCAGTTCAAACAATGTATTTGGTGTGTCCTAAAAAAGACAATACAATGTATGACGTGTTACAAACCAATGCCAGTGAATAACGCTAGAAAAAAATAAACTTTAACTTGGTAAGCAAGTTTAGGCAGAACACTTAGGTATATCAGGCGCTATCAATCAAACCGCGTCTATGGAAAATTGGTCATATGTCATATGTGGCCAGCTTATGAGATAACTGTGCGTGACTTTTTAGCTGACAGTGTAGTTCCTCAACAGACTGCACGAATGCATCCGGGTTTTCATTTTCTAATATGTCGGTGACCTCTAAAAACGTTAATGACATAAGTTTCATGATTTTCTATTGGCATCGAGTGTTATTGGTGTTGCTTATGATAACACTGATATGACGTGATGGCTTTCTAAAATACGGGATGCGAGCATTTGACATCCTGTATTTGATACTACCCGTAAACATGTACAATTGATGTAGTTTTAATCAACGCAAGTCTAAAGATAGTTAATATACGTCATGGCGGAACATGTCGTTCCTGATAAGTATGTGTGGAATGCACAGACTGATCAAGGACGACACTAAGCCTATGCATTAGGCCGATTTTCACAGAACAAGGTTTCTTTAAATAAGACGTTTACAACTTAACACGCATCGGTGTTATCTAGGAGATTTGTTAATTGAACATTCGTAAAACACGGCGCATGTGAACTAGAATATGCGCATCGGTTAAGATGGTAAAAGGGATACTATGACAGGCAATAAAACAAATGCCACGTAATAACTAATATGGCATTTTGATAACAATCTGCAAGAGTTATCGAAACACCGAAATACATAACATAATGGTCCCATGCCGTTACATAAGTGCTGCGGTAGTCCAGATATATTAAACTATCATTTGTAGCGAATTTATTGGTGTTGGTGGACATAAATACTCGCGCCAACGCACTGTTATGAAACCACATATTTTGATACTACACGAAACCGTCAATCAACGAACTGCTGGATTATGTTGATCAAAATGTTAAATTTATACATTTAATGTTTTTATTCATGGTTTAGATTGAGAGACAATTACTTTGTTATACGGTTTATGTAGTAGTCTGTTTGGTATCTTCCTTGTATCTTCCTTGTTTCGCAATATCCATTTACGTTTTGTGGGAATTATGTCCTCTGTCCACTGCAAATGACGGCTGATACAATGGTAGTTATGTCAAATCATAATCATGCATTATTCCGATGCAAGATTCTCATTGACCATTCCATAGAACTGTGCTCAGTTTATATACAACTACTGAGAATGCTTGCATTTAGCCACAGTTCCAATTGGACGCGATTTTTACATTTCGTGCACCTGTGTTATTCCACCAGGTTATTCCACCAGGTGAGTTGTGTTCATTTATTGAGTATTATTTTTAAGAAATGTTTGCTAAAGTTTCGTAATATTCATTTAATATTGCATAGTGTTACGTAGTTTCATTTGTTTGTAAAATTGTTTCTGTATGTATCATTGTTTTATCATTATTTTACTTAGTCTAGTAAGCGTCTAAACAAGGATATCAGTTAAACTGATGGATGCTCCCCAATGATGCTATGTCGATATATATGGGTTAATTGTGTGAAAAAAAAATAAAAAAATGTGACCTTGCGAAAATCTATTATTAGCCTCGGTGACCTTGACCTTGACCCCACTGACCTCAAACCTCATCAAAAGGTAGAGGTCCATGCAAGGTACTAACATGCCAAATATAAAAAAAAGATTGGTAAAATATTAAAGGCGCTATGAGAAACTAATAAAAAAGTGTGACGGAAGTACAAACTGGCAACTATATGCTTCCCATATATATATTATAGGGGGAGCATAACAAATAATAATATATAGATCCAAACACCATATTTATATTCAATAGGCAGAAAATACTCTTTTTTTAGCTCATGATTTCTGAATAAGAGATTTTTTTAGCTGGCTCCCCAAAACAACATAATCTCAGAGCCGAACTAGAATTGTGTCATAAACATATAGTTTTTCTTTTCTTTCACCAGCAACATTACTAGTACAAATTAATGGAAGAAAATTTCAAAGGGCCATAACTCTGTGAAAAATCATCTTACCAAAACCCACTTATGATATGTGCATCTCGTAAAGGTAGTAAAGCTTCCCATACAATTTCATTGAATTCCAGTCATTAGTTGCTGAGAAAATGCCCGGACAAGAATTGAACTATATGTACAGTTAATGGTTAATTTAAAAGGGCCATAACTCTCTAAATAAATCATCTAACCAGAAGCCATAACATGCGCATCCCCTAAAGGTAGTTAAGCTTCCCATAAAGCTTCATTGAATTCCAGTCAGTAGTTGGGGAGAAATAGCCCGGACAAGAATTGCACTATATGTACAGTTTATAGAAAATTTCAAAGGGTCATAACTCTGTGAAAAATCATCCGACCAGAACCAGCTGATAATATGCACATCTCCTCTTAGTAGTGAAGCTTCCCATACAGTTTAATTGAATTTCGGTCATTAATAGCCCGGACAAAAATTGTGCACGAACGGACGCACACACGCATGGACGGACGGACAGACGGACGGACGAACGGACAGACGAAGCTGCGACTATATGCTCCCCCAAAAATTTTGAGGGAACATAATAAATGGATATACTCATTCATGGAGTTGCTTTACCATGAGCCCCCAGCCCACACCACTACGCTAAAATATGTAGAAATAGTTTATATAAAGTGCTAATTTTTGAAAGAGAGCAAATTTACCATTGATTGTAAAATCTGCGTATGTCAGAAAAATAACCATCATCTTAACACAGTGGTTAAATTGTTGAACAACTGGGCCTGGTGGTTTGATACATTTTCCTTTATTTAACTTATTTAATTTACTGAAACCGCTTCAACACTCACTGTAAAGATGCTTGTGGAATAAGATAAGCCGCGCTTAAGAAAACAGGGCTAAATGCATGTGTGTGAAGTGTCGTCTCAGATTAGCGATTGCAGTCCACACAGTCTAATCAGAGACGACACTTACCGCTTTTATGTTATTATTGACGTACAGTCTCTTATTTACGAAAATCCAGTGTAGACACATGCATTAAGCCCCGTAGAACGGTTAAATGGTTTTATGTGTGTTATACTACATTTTATAAACGTCGGTACCATCTGATAAGATGATGTCCTACTTATAAACAGCGAATATGAATGTGATACATTGTTTTACGGACTTATGCGTCTAGTGTACATGTCGTACACATGCGTGATGTAAATAAACCTTACTTTGCAATCTCACTTGCTTGTGTATTTTCGATTTCCGTGTAATTCGAAGTGAATGGTGTCCTTCCGCGTCTGAGGATGCACTATGGGAGACATCGGCATGTTTCCTAGAACTCCTACCTAACTTACTTCCTAGACTCACGAAAAATGGGACGAATTATAGCTTCAATGCCCAGCTATTTAAAATATACAGATTTTTGTTTATCACTTTCCTTAATTCCTGTCCATCCATACTTTCGGCCTTGTGTTATTCAACAGCAAACAATGAAAGAAACACTACGATTAAATTATTAAAATCGATATAATTAAAGGCGAATTCAACACGTTTCATCAATAATTCGAATGACCTGGTGGTAGAGCTTACGTTATTGCCCCCCTTAAGGACCCGGAATCGTGTCTTTCTTTTCATTATAATTGTAACAAAAATGTTAACCCATTGTTATGCTACTAAAATTTATTGTATGACAGTGTGCACATATACGCAATTCTGTTTATACAAAAAATGCGTTGTGCCTCTAAAAATGTGTATCCTTTTGAATATTCGCGCTGCTTTGTTTCCGGATACGAAGGCTCGGGATGTTTGGGACACACTCGCTTGCATTGGAGGGAACAAAAGTCTACCCGCATCCGTTGAAAGTTTATAGTTTCCAGCGCCACATTAAATAGTTCTATAGAAAATCTATGTGAAACATTATATGTGAAGTTGTTACCGTTGACTGTCAGAATGGTACAACTATATTTTCACTAGTTGTATGTATTCCAGATACCGTTTCCAATTTGAGTTTAAACATAAATAAATTCACTAACAATGGTCATTTGTTTGTTGTAGAAGTCCACATATAAGTCGAAATTGTATTTGATTAGTTTCAACGAAAAAGTACAGATTCGAGTAATATATACGAATGTTTCTATAAGCGTTCACACAACTCAGTTTAAAATGAATGATCCACGAGTAACTCGACAATAACATGGCACAATTTTTTTTATATTTAATAGTAAACAAATATTCCCGCACGCTATTGAATGGAAAAAAAGGAACAAGTCCTATGGAGCTTCGCTCATTAAAAAATATAAGCTCATGTTATTAAATCATCTCTATTCTGAACAAAGTGCCATTCCTTGTACGTCCTTCATAGTTTCTTATTTCATTTGGAGAAATATTTAAACAAACTCGGATAATCTATTAAAACCAAATAAAACTATCGACTGATAAAGGATCCAATAGTTAACGATAGTCAATGTTTCATGCGATTGTAGAATCCATATAGTTTGAAAATTGACTTTTACAACACACGCGATATGGCTTGTTTCTAAAATACACGAGACAACAATCAAATGGCCTCATATTTTATTAGATCAAATTGAATAAAAAAGCGAATTTTCCAAATAAATGATGTTTGTGTTTATTTTTATTTTTAAGGAATACAATGCTTATTTTCCTTTTGCATTATTGTTGATTTGTGCGTAGGATAGGTGTATTTTGTGATTTGTATTAATCCATTATGTTCACACACATAACAACGGATTAAAAGTACACGACTGCAATCACTGCAAAAGTCCTTGATCAGGCGTCTGCATCCGTTATATTTGGTAAAGTAACTTTAATTTAAGGCTTTGATGATTATGAGATCATCAATAACAAATGAAAAGTATGAAAAATGGGTCATAAATGGCATTGTTCTTCATTATCCCAGACATCATATGTTACAGTTTGCGTGTACACACATCAGTTATTGTGAAAATCCTTTCACAAGAAAACATGGTTACAGTGCAATACCGATCAATTGGCATAGGTCAATGTCACCGTGATATTGCTCCAGTGTGACAAAAGAAATTCGGGAAACATCGACGCTATTAGGGCGATATTGCATTGAAGAGTAGTCATGTTCACCTAGAGGGCCTTAAAACGACCGTAAATCACTGGCGCAAACTCTTTTTAGAGATGCAGTTATAAATATGCCAATGTTTTTTCCGAGGTTGTGTAAAGGACCGTACGTATTTCTGATGCTTCAATTATATAGGCAAATATATAAAGACCATACACGCGGTCTTTTTAAAAGATAGTTAAAAATTTAATATATATATATATATATAATATGTATTTATATATGTATATGTTTGACCTACATTGCTGTTGTTTTCACAAAACATTTACGAAAGGAATCATAATGATTTACACCTAATGTTCTTTTAACAAATCAGGAGCAAACGCATAGCT
>VMBQ01003785.1:0-15887 GCA_007657795.1 Dreissena rostriformis | reverse complement strand
AATTAATATGGATAATATTATATTGAATTGTAGAGTTAACACATTTTGTTATACTAAAAGTAATAGAATAAATAGATATTTACCAAAAATCACTTCCGTTTATCTTATAACATTACATATATATAGGATCTGGCATGAGTTGTCATATCATACCATATTTATTTAAACGAGTTCAGGAATTTTGTAAGAAGTGAATTTCCTTTCCTGTACGAGTTTAATAAAATATGGTATGATATGACAACGAGTGTCATCTTTTGTATCACATGCTTTTAAATAAGCAAATTAAATAAATATTTACGCAAACATAATGATAAATCCCGAATGTTGTTTATATTTCGTGACGTCATTTGACGTTGCAACGTCATTTCAGCAAAATAACAAAACGCGATTGGTCAATAAACGAAAACTAAGCCAATGAAAACTTTTAAAAAGTATATTACACACGTGTAATAAAAAAAATATATGTAATGGTTATATTACATGGGAAACTGGGTATGGCATGTGATAAATATATATTCGTCTGTATACGGCTTTGATGATTGCATGTAAAGCCAAAGATCTGGGTTCGAAGTCAGTAAGTGATCTTCCTGTGTTTATGGTGTTTGATTGTTTTCAGCGCATTTTCCTTATTATGTCATGCATTGCCGAATGTCAGAAATATATAAATAAGTGCAATTACGATGCTGTTAAATACAGGTCGAACATAAACTTCCTCAATAAAACAAATCAAAGGGTATTCGTCGAATATTTCATTATTTGTATTGTAAATAGAAGCCAACTTTAATTGACTGTACGATTTTCAGTATGTTCTTTGTCCTGTTAAACTAATCATCTTTACAGTACTTTCTAATCATCTTTACAGTACTTTCTAATCATCTTTACAGTACTTTCTAATCATCTGTACAGTACTTTCTGATCATCGTTACAGTACTTTAGGTTGTCTTTAAACCGATGGCTTATTGATGTTACAGACACGGAAGTGGATCACACACCCCCTATTAATATATACGCCACAAGTAAATAAACGTTTCAGTTTCTGATCTGAAAGGAAGTTAAGTTTAAATACGTCAAGGTAGTACTGGGGAATTTCTTGTTAGGCTTTCCAGTATGTACGGGACACAAATTAAACATTTTTCAATTTAAATAGTCCACGTACAAGTGTTAATACCGTTGAAATAAAACGTAAAAAACGATTATATTCTATATGGTGTATGTTTAACATTTGCCTTTGCACCTCCCCTTTTCTTAGCGTCACCTCCTTGCCATTGAACGATAGCATCATATCGAGTAGTTCGAACAATTGGTTGTGATAATGCGGTAACTTGTATATTTTTAATCAATCGTTCGATGGCAAAATAGTAGGAATGTGCTCGTCTCACACTCATTTACTTCGACTGTTAAACTACACCATGTCAAAACTGATAAGGGTCCTCATGCTTTTAAATGACTGGTGATTGTTTTTGTAAATTAGTGGATAAATTATTCTTCGCCGAATCCCGCACTCAATTTACTGATCTTTAAACAAAGGCAAAATATATATTTTTTTAAACATATATACCTACTCACCCTCAAGATCCATCTTTTGATTAAATACCTCATGTGCTGAGCGCCAACATGTTATTATAATTGCTTGTTTATTTTTGAACCTCCACAACGAGGAGGGGCCAGTGATTAACGGCAATTTTAAAGAGAAATCGTGATTATTCGCGCGCCAGGCATCGAGTTGACATGTGGATGACATTGTTGTAATAACATTTGATCTTTTTTAATACAAAATGATTTCTTGAGTAAATATAAAATTGTTATAATGATCTAATTAAAACATATAAAATACTCATGTTGGGGGCAGTGTTAACAATTATGTATCAATACAAATATGGTCCATTGTTTTGGAGCGCGGCTTCTTTCGAACGAAAATGGATATATTTGTTAATACAGATGTCTCAATAGACGTTATTCTACCTCCAAAGGTTAAAAATACTCAAACACAAATAAAAACAACAACATTCATGCCATTGTAAACCGGCACAATAAAGTCGCGGAGACTTGCGATAAAAATCGACGGTTTTACTAACCTCTCGCTCGCGGCATGTCACCAAGGTCGTGGTTTTTCTCGTTGATTTACTATGAATTTCCACAAATCGTTAGAACGAAAACGTCAAGCATCTGTAGGCCATTGACGTTTGGGAAACGGGCATTTAAATATTGAGGGAACAATACATGTCAATTAGTATATTCAACTATATATTTATAACTTTAGTTTTGGTGCTTTTACAACATGCTGGGCATTCCTTTCAAAGAATTTGTAAAGACTTCAATGGTGAAAGGAATGGTTATAGGTCCAACAAGTGTATTCATAAGATATTGTCTAATTGAAGAATTCGCAAAGGGAATAAGTAAACATGTACGAAGAGAACAAATACGCCCTGTATTCAAGAATATACGATTAAGGTTGCTTTATAAATGATATTTTATAAAAAGGTAAACTTTTTGCAGAATGTATACACACAAATAACTATGTATGTGCTATGTCATACACATGTACAGACAAACACACGCTTTATAGAACACCACAAATTGATTACATTGTGAAACCGATAAAATAAGATTGTATTTACTATTCAGTATGATAAATCCAACAAAAACACATATTTGTTTTCCTTTTTTTTATCAACGTTTCGGCTTACGCCTTCATCAGGATAACACAAACAATAACAGAAAGCGGATGTTACGTCTTTGACTTAACGTACATTAAATTGCGGGAAAATGTACGTCGATAAAATGAACATCAATTAAATGAAGCTTAAAGGCCCTATAAAGTTGACAAATCCAATTATAATGCATATAAACTGGTCTAATTTTTACCGGATTTCAGTTACTCTTGCATAAAAAATGCTAATAACACAGCTTAGGTGCAACGTTGTCAAGAACTATGGAAGATATACCCGTTTCATAATTGGAAGAAATATTTTTTCAACTTTGCAACTAACGTGGTATGTAGCCTCAAAGCGGTGACGTATGCTAAAAATAGCCGAAAGAAAATCAATTTTAATTCTATGTTAAACAACTTTTTACCAGCAAAAAGTAACTTATTAGATCACTACAAACGTTTTTAACCATTTAGAAGAGACCTACTTTGTTATTTTACCGGAAAACGTTGAAAATCAACGATATATTTTTTTGATGACCTGAGTCACTTTCACTTTCAATTTCCCGAGTAAGCAGCGATGTAAATAAACTGATTGTTTGTAAACACAATTGACTTGGAGGACACTGTATTTTGAGCTCAAAACAAGTTGTATTGCTCATTTTTTTATGGTAATGTCCAATAGCATATACATATTGTTTTGTGATAACCTTTATAAATAAAATATGACATATTTAAATATCGGTAAATTATTACGGATCGTCACCTTTATAGGGCCTTTTAACTTTCGGACTCAAGAATACATAATTTCCTATAAAATTATATATATAAATACCAATAGGAAAAAACAAACGAAAGTTTTTGTTTTATTTACTATTCGCAAATGGATAAATTGTATGCAGTTCAAACCATGTACTTGGTGGATCCTATAAAACAGACAAGACATTTAAAAGGTAAAACAAAATGTGCCGTGCTTCATCTGAAATGCGTTTTTATTGTGTGATTAATTTATGGCTGTACCATTTCTTCGATTGCAATCTCCAATGCTTTTGATTGATAGTACCAATGCATGTGTTTGCGCTCTGATCATGTTCGTAAAGAAAGTGGTGTGTAGTATATTACAATGACTCTTCAGGTTAAGACCTAATTTCGTCGACATGTGTAGAACGAAGTACATAAGTTATATCATAGGCATGCGCTTTTTGTATTTTGACTTTTCATCAAATTAACTAGCCAAAAGGAAATACCAATACAGCAAATATTGAATAATAAGGTAGAGGACATCTTACCTGATACAAAAACAATCCGCATTCAACATGTTTTCAACCGATCACTACAGATAATGTTTATTGTAAATAAAAAAACGCCGCGTTTGTTCATTCTTGACTGAATTTGCAAATGATAACTGATTTCTTTCCGTTGTTAAGAAACTGTACAATTACGTCACTGGGAATACGTCATTTCTAAAACGTTAAAACGCTATTACAGAAAGTATGTTTTTTGCGACTTTTTCATGTGATAAGATCATTCAAATACATGATTTGTATTTGGATTACAATTGACAATACTACTTCTGTGCAGGTATATCGTTTGCTGTTGCATTTTTTGCATATGTCTTAAGATTGGGTTTCGTGTTCCATGCTGTTAACGTACTTAAATCATTATAGGATATTGGTGTATATGGTATTGGTGTTTATGTGTATATGGCATTGTTGTTATAGGACATTGATGTATAGATCATTGGTGTATAGGGCATTGGTGTATAGGACCTTGGTGTATAGGGCATTTGTGTATAAGTCATTGGTGAATAGGACATTGGTTTAAAGGGCATTGGTGTATAGGGCATTGATGCATTGATCATTGCTGTATTGGGCATTGGTGTATAGGACAATGGTGTATAGGACATTGGTGTATAGGACATTGGTGTATAGGGCATTGGTGTATAGGGCATTGATGCATTGATCATTGCTGTATGGGACATTGGTGTATAGGACATTGGTATATAGGGCACTGCTGTATAGATCATCGGTGTTTGGGACATTGGTCACTTGCCGTCAATAAAACACTAGATGATGTTAAAGGGACTGTAAACCACGAATGACGAAAAAAGACAAGTTCTAAAATACCGTATTTTTTAAAATTATTAGTTCATATTGATTGAAATATCACGACTGGTATTTTAAATTACTTGAAAAAAGTTCATATTTTCAGTATATTCGGTAATAAAATTTCGCGATGTGAAATCGAAAGTACATCGCGNAAACAAAAAAAAAAAAAAAAAAAAAAAAAAAAAAAAAAGTAAAATTAAAAAAAAGTAATATTATATAACAGTCGTGATATTTTAATCAATATAAACTAATAATTGTAACACAATACGGTATTTTAGAACTTTTCTTTTTTCGTCATTCGTTGTTTACAGTCCCTTTAACACAAATTTCTATCACGATAATACTAAATGACTTTCATGATTCTTTTATTTGATTTATTTGTTAAGTACAATAATGCAAATATTATAGTTCATGCAAATGCAAGTGAGAAATGCTAGAAGACAACACATTAAATTGGGCCACCAATGCCAGCAAAATTTAGGAAAATAGCTTTGGTATGAAAGGCGCTATCAATCGAGCCGCGTCTTGCGAACAAATGTCAAATGCAAGCGTATGAGAACAATTGTGCGTGACTTTTTAGTGACTTTAAGGCATAGTTTCCCACCAGACTGAGCGAATGCATACTGGTTTTCATTTTCTAATATGTCGATGACATCGTAAGAACTTAACCGACAGGATTTCATGATTTATTTTGGCATAGAGGGTCATTGATGTTGCTCAAGTTAAAAACAAATTGACGTGATGTGTTTCTAAAATATGGTTTGCGAGCATGGTTTAACATATTACTTACTTTATTTGATACTAAACGTAAAACTGTACAATTGATGTAGCTCAAAATAAACTCAATGTAAACAAATAAAGTGTAAAGATCGGATAGCATGTATGCTATCGAGTGCGCATGTAAAATATATCGCATGCGCAAGTAACAGCTATCACTTGCGCAAGTCATAGCTATCGCGTGTTCATGTAATAGAGGCCGCAAAATAAAATTCGCCCACTTTATGTCACCGTAGTAAACATTAATTACAATATAATGGTGTGTATTTTCATTTGAAAATGTATGCACACTATGCAATTGTTAAAATACTTATTCTCATAGGTAAAAGGTTTTTGCCTTGGATGTTCCGATATTCGTTTCATTTATTTACAAATCGCTAAGCATTTCAAGGTTCAGCTGCATAAGCAAATATAGTAATATTGGTGATGCATATCGATTGAGTTATGATGTAATGTTACATTTAAAGTATTGGTGGAATTTAAATAAACAAGTTGTCTAAAAAGTTCGCCTAAACAGTTGGTTTTATTTTTCGCAAACATAATGTCTTTAAGTTAAAACGTTAACGTCATGTTAACGCAACGTTAGTGCGTTTTAACATGTTTCAAACGAAAGCAAACACCTGATGTTGCTTTATAGATCAAAACCACACCGACACTGTTTTCTTGTGTTGTTGCCTAGAATAAGGTTTGTTGCATCTGAAACATAAAAAAAAATTCTCAAACATATTTTTTTTTTGACACCGGTACATCCATGTTAGCTAATTTGTTCGTTGAGTCATACAAAAATTATACTCACACATAAAATAAAACTGTTGTCGTCATTGCAACCTTTAAAATTATTGAATGTGGATGACGAAGTGTTTTGTATAATATATATGTTTCATGTGAAATTTTTAATGAATGTATCTTAACAAAAAAAAATTAATATCGCTACAAGAGTGCATAAAAAAGGCATTGAGTCGAGCTGTGGCAAGTATTGGCAAGTAGTTATCTTATTTAATCAAATACTTTAGATATGCCATGCAATCAATACATTATGTGTTGTATAGACCGAATAGTTATAATGCGTTAGGTAATTTTCTTCTTTTCGCTGAAGTTGAATATTATTTGTAGTGTAATACATGCATGACACAGTGTTTCTAATACAAAGTCGAAACACCAACACTTGATTTTGTATTTTTGCCCACAAGAATGACGTCCCTACTCCCACACACGACAGTTATGAATCGTTTCGGCATTGAGAGTAATTCACGAAGATGATCAACGACTGTGATATGGCGTAAAGATGTTGCAAATTATAATTTACTCTCCTCGTCTAACATGTGATTACTTTATTTGATACAACCCATATATAATATAATATCGATAGGTTTTTTTATTTACTCAGGGATGATGCATTTTAAGGTCAAATGACAATTATATTTTCATATATTTGTTCCGGCTTGTTTACCGCACGGTATTGTATAGATGGATTATATTCAACAAATACTTTGACAAGGTTTAAAATAGAAGCAAAGAACATTCGTGAGATTCATTCGGTTGTATACAATGAAAGTAAAAAGATGATTCACTAGCGAAGCAGAATCACTTAATTATTTCTTATTATTGATACTGGCTTTTTTGAGCATATATAATTAACACTATTGTTTTATAACACATAGTCAAAAACTGTAATTTGAATTCATATACTTCTTTGAAATAAATTATAAAAAATAATGAATCGATCAATTTTTACACAATGATACACATGCTAAATTATAATTTATTTCGAAAAACGATTCAAGAACAATATATACAGAATGTGGAGTTGGTGGGTATGATATAAATGACGAAACAAACGAACGATTAGCGGCATACATAATATAAATTGTGGCTCAGATTTATGTTTGAGACGCCCTAAAACAATGATGGACCACAATGCTTAAAATACGTGACTCAAGATTTAATAATATTTCACATTTAAAGTTATGCTGTTTGTTCAGTCCTGTCTCTGCCTTTCGCCTCTTGATATACAAGCAGCCGGTTACAACACTTGTCTCGTGATGATGATTCTGGAGTTTACTTATTCCTATATTTATAAATATATGTGCGAATTTTCCGTGTGATTGTGTGCTGTCTCGGAATAATGGACAGTAGACAAATCCGAAATTTGCCACACAAATAATTAAGTCCTCCCTAACTATTATTATTACTAAGACTAATTTCGATTCATCCGAAATCATACACATCACCAAGTGCTCGTTTACAATCACAAACACAACGCAAAGCTAACGTCCTTTTTTTTAATGATCCGCTCAACACTTGGTATCCACAAGCAATACTTGGCTGAGAGTGTAAGTGAACTAAAATATGAGGGACATACTTTAGTCACTTGCAGTCAGACAAGGTCCTCAATTTATATGATTTCTTGCATTTCACATTGTTTAAATTGATATGACAGTCTGTTTGTATCCTACTAAGCAGCTTAACATATACATACTTTAACAAATCTGCAAATATAGCTATTACAACACATACATACATATGCTTGCACAAATTAGATCGTTTTACATATCAATTTTATTTCGTATCGGTTTCTTACAGCAAACAATGAAACCCCAGAAACTCTATTAAATCTGGGCACAAAATAGTATTTTTTATCCACTATTATAACAAAAACAAGTATTAGATAAATTGATACATATAAATTGCTTAGACTAAAATGTTGACAAAAGTCTGAGGGTTGACAACTAAAAATGCCTGAGAATGTTTAATTGTTCCGTGTAATTGTTATTTTTTTCTGAAACTTCGATTATGGGTGCCGAATACCATATTTATAAGAAATATGCAAAGAAAGAACGAACTCAAACAAAAACACCACTAATGCGTTAAAATATATTTCAATACGTATACTTATATACGCTTTTTTTCATTTTTTATTTTTATTATGTTCACTGCACCCTCAAACCATATAACTCTTGTCGTTGACATTCTTCTTTCTACATACACTGTTTGTGTAGCTTGATTTGTTCATCTTCGGAACTATATCTGCAAATCCATTTCTTAGAAACATTCGACAACATCAAGAATTATCCAATTTTAATGCAGATCAAACACGCATTGCGTGTGTATTTAATAGTGTATGTACCACAAAACAAAACAAAGCGATCTCGGAAGGAACGTCAAACTAAGCGTAATGAGTGACAATGTGGGATGGACGTGCATTATCAAAGAACGTAGGATTTCTACTTGATGTCGATTTAAGTGTATATGGGCCTTGATGTGAGGGTAAAATTGTTATTGTTAATTAACACAATTGTTTTAATGCGGTTTTTATTGCAATCATTGCATTTCGACAGATATCCATCTAGTAGTTGTATACAGTTTGCGGAAAATGCCATGTAAATTAGTATTGATTATTTATCATGCGAACTTCCGACTCACATTGTAGTTGAATGCAAATACCTGAATAATAAACATATAAACGAAATGTTAAGACTTAATAGCCTTTTTGCTGGTCATTAACGGTGTATTTATTGATACAGTCATCGATCAACTAATTTTATTTTGACAATAGTTAAGCTGGCTATTCAGATACAAATATTGACAGTTTCTTTGTTACTGATGTTCTAAAACTATATATTAAAGGTAGAAGCAGACGTATGTTTATCATCACAAACGTGTTTATTTCTTTTCAAACATAATCTACTGTCTATAAGTAAATTGTTTGAAAACTCGAATACCTTAAACCGTGTACAGTGTGTCATGCCACCATAATGGTAATATATATATGTCCAGCCGACATAATTTCGTATTAAAAAAAACTTGTCAAATTATGTTCATGTGTGTTATTAATATCATATTGATTCTTTTGAACGGTTAAATCATCGTCTAATATAATCATTATGTGATGTTTATATACAATTTATATAGAAAAGACTAAATACAATATACAGTAGTCTTAATAATCAACAACGCATTCACCTTGGATAAAAAGTTGTGATTAGAATTTCATAGTCAGTTGAGTTATGTTCATTCATACAAAACACATGAACTTTAATCGTTAGTTAATATATGAAGCTTAAGTATGCAAACTTAAGTTTTGTAAATGACAGTGACAGAGAAACGTCAAGTTTTTTTAAAGTAAAGATGATACTCATACATGACCTATTAGAAAACATATGTTAATGCTATGTTACTAATACATATTGGTGGCATAAGTGATTATTTTAGATTAGTCATATAGAAAGTTTTCCATTCGCTTTTATCGCAAAGACTTATTTAACAAATACAATTCCACAGTTGAGTGTGCGGGTTCCTCGAATACAATGAACATCACAGACGTGCTACATTATCCTGGGAACCCGATATTCATATAATGTTCAGTATGTTATAATTGCATTTTTTTAATCTGATTCGCATCATAATCCAAATATATTATGTTGATCTGTTGTAAATATAGGTGTGTGTATTTCGACTGTGTTTAGTCGATTTCGATACTATTAAGACATTCGAGATACAACAACACACTATTAAATAACATCGACTTTAACGGACGTAAATTGCAATACAACTGTATATGATTTTTTGCTGAATAAATTAAGACATAAAAACGATATTTAAAAAATAAACTCCAACGGATGACGTGTAATTTACCTTATAGCAGATCATGTCATTACCACATGTAAGTGATATTTTGGATGAACATACACGTTTCAAATGAAAGCCAACACTGCATTAACGTCACTCTTTGACGCTGATTAGATATTTGTAAACAAGTAAACTGCTTCTGGTGCGTACATATATGGATGCACACTACGAAACCAAACGTAATTTAAAGTGATCTACACGTAATCGGATTGAAGAGAATAGTTTAAAAAGAAACCTGAAACTCACGATGATATATCGAGTATACGAAGCTTATGCGTAAAAAAAAGGTAGCTGCAGACTTTGTTACTGATGATCTGTAATTTATAATGCAGATTGTTTTTCCGAATCGTTAATTAAATACAATAACATTTCGCATTGCAATTTCATGACTCATTTCATTGAATTTATAAATTGCTAATTATATGTTAAAACTGAGATAGTAAGGTGATTTTCAATATGTCAGTTCCGTTCTGTTTTTGTGTGCCGAGAACAATATCCAAGCAAGTGTATGTACCTTATTAAGGATATAGATGGAATATCTTATCTTTTAAGTAATACCGTTAATTATCTTTCTCAGTTTAGTGAACAATATGTGTTGCACGCGGTTTGATCTCTTATTGGTTAATAATTAACGCAAAAGATCCAATATAATCGAAAAATGTAGCAAACAATTAAATACCACATCCAGGAGAGACATTATTAATTATTATATCTACAAATCGTATTAGAGAACACAAACCATAAATATAATACAATATTGGGTCGATATCATCAACGCAGGATTAAACACTAATTGAACTAATTCATGTTAAGCGGATTTCCCTGGATCTCTTGAGAAAGGGTTACGATAATATAATTTACAAATTAAAATATAATCTCCTTTAACAAAAGTAACTTTTTAACTATTAAGACCTTGTGTCGGAAAACGCCAGTTCCGATCTTTGTATTGGTACATACCATGTTCATGTGTTGGTTCTTGGTGTTTGCGGTTTAAGTTCTACTGCAAAAAAAACTAAGTTGAAGACACACGTTAAAAACCAATCGTTTTACTTCAGTTGAAGTCGACATATCTTGTAAAGCTGCTTAAAATGTGCATGGACCCAGTGTGAATGTTTTGCGCTCATCAACCTTTGTTTTCGATCAACCCTACCCTCTCCTTCAAGGGACTTCAATGATCAATTCTTTTCGTAAATATTTTTTTTTTAAATATATAGATTTTTTAATATTTATTAAACTCAGTTTCATGAATTGCATGGTTAGTGTGTAGGGCAAACTCATACTGCTTCGCTTACAACAGCTTTTGCATTGATTTCTTATAGTTGTATTGGTTTATTGATGTGATTAAGGTGAACTTCAAACACCAAATGTTCGGTATTGGTTTTTATTAAAGTCCCCACATAGAGTGCCGAAGTGTTGTCTGCACAGGAACAGTTATTAATACAACACATAACATCACTGATATAACACGATGTCGTGCTTTATTCTATTATTTTTATTGTAGTTCATGTATGTCTGCACTAATTGGAACAATAGGGACTCTGTTTTTCTTCAAGCATTTAAGCAATTGGGACATCGTTTACTTTAATAACCCCGTCTTTAGAGATGCGCCCAGTATAATTGAACATAATGACCTGAACGCATCTATTAATATGAAAAACGTTGTGCACGAACTTCGTATTCCATCATGTGTAAATATTACTCACTAAATGAGGTCTATACAACGCAACACATAACTTAAAACATATTAAAATGTGCTGTGTGTTGTAAGGTTCAACTTTGCCAGCTAATGTTGTCCCGTCAGCATTTCGTATTATGCACTATACGGGGCTCGAACTTAACTGATATTGTCGTAAAAGCGCGCGTCGAAGCATATTTGACGAGGTTTATGTTCGGCATGATGGTATGTCTCCTAATCGGTTTGACATTCAAAATAAACAGTGTTCTGGTTTGCATTAGACAATAAGACTGTTAGATGGTAAACTATAGAATGAGTCGCATAAATTAGTGATTTGTTTGAATAGTGTTATGATTAGGTAAATGTGTTTTCACACTTTAGTGCTTTTTTAAAACAGAATATGTGTCATTCGTATTTTAAATGACTCTGTATAAAGGAAGTAGATACTTCAATTATGTACTGTTATGTATCGAATTGTGGTTATTTTAACATTGTTTATGGGTATATGCGCCCGCTAACAAAACATATTGAATGTGTACTTTACTTTATTTGTATATGCGCAGTCGATTTCCCACAATTACTTTAAGAATGTGCAATATTTTTTTTTACATCAAACACACAATTATATATAGAACAAAAATAGTTATCAAACCCTCAAACCCACTGTATATATCGATCAGAATTTATCTTCATATCATATTGGTGCGACAAACTTTTGGACGGACACGAACATTAAAATGCGACATGTTTGAGTCAACAATTCAATGCCTTATTTGTATAATGTTGTTTGCTCAACACGTTTGTTTGCACCCTTATGGCTCGGCTTGATTTGAAAACAAAATTGCCTTGCGCTGGTAAAAAAATGTCTTTTGTGTTTAGACCGTTTGTTTTACAATCAAGAGATTTCTCTTAAAACGGAATGTTCATTACATATGAGCAACGGGCTTGTACCCGCGAAAATATATGCTGTTTGGTTTCTTTCCTACGTGGCTAAGTGCACGAATCGAGTGATTTGTATGTACTGACATTTGCTGCATTTTTAATCTGAACGCATAATTCTATGGATTCTTAGATACAACACAAAACGTGTAAACAGTACACTTACTCAAATAAGTGAAACTATGTTGCTCTCTGAATCTAACCAACACAGAAGGTCATGTACATATTGGGAAAAGTATGCCGCATACATGCATTTAAATTATACTTGGTTTTTATCAATTTACACTCCTTATGGAACAATACATGACAATAAGTCTTTACAAATATATATTTATTACTTTCCTCTGCTAATATATATCCCATGTGAGCAACTGTTGTATAATAAAGATAAGGTCCCTATGACTTTTGCGTATACATTGATTAATCAATCAATGCATACATACACTCGCAATAAACAACATTTAGGTGTACAGTGGAGAAAAGACATATCATAAATAATGGACACATGAACTGATAAACCCACAAGCTTTTCAGAGAAAGCTTTTCAGAGAAAACGGCAGATCAATCAGGCTATAGGATATTGATACATATCAGGTGGTTCGAGTTATAATACGTGTATATAATTTTTCATAAAATCCCACATCGAAACAAAGAGCGTTAAGTAAACACATTCGAAATGTTTTTTTGTGGAATAAATTATAATTATGAATAAATTCAAATAGGAATTTCAATATTTGCACGTTAACCTTAGCCAGCAATATCATCTTTACAGTGCATATACATGTATACATTAAACTGCATAATGTTGGTTTGTTCCAAATGCACCTCTACGTTAATTTACATGAACATGCTAAGTAAAATTATAAATTTAATATTGAGAAGTACATATTCGTATAGAGTAATTAAAAAAAATAAACACATTCTACTTTTACAACAGCTGGAGTGATAACCTTTCCGCTAGTTTAAGAAGTTTTATATTCGACATGTCTCAATTACTGATATCTTATGTTTATACGAATTGATAACCGGCCTACATATGTAATCGGGTTTAGAGCTTAGCAGTATGTAACTGTTCATGCTTTGAGGTTGCGTTAGCAGACGTATTGGTATACTAACGGAAGTGATTACAATTTAGTAGTAAAAGTGTATTGATTTTGACCACGGAAAAAGCAACACAAACTTAATTTATATATATCGTGAAATGTCCAACCATTTATTAATATTTATTACACGAATAAAAGTGCATGAATTGTAATTTTTCTGGAAGAAAAAATAAATTTGATCATTTGTTATTCGGAAAACAGTGTGCCGGCCTTTAGACTTTACGGCAATTTAAAAAAAAAAGAAAAGAAGCATTAGCATAGTTACTTTAGAAAGTACACGGGTACTTTGGGATGAAAATGAGTCTGTGTGTTTCCGAGGTTTAATAACAATTTCTCTTCGGATAAGGTTTCTAGATCTTAATTATTCCTCTATATCGCCACGAAAGATTACCTTTAAGCGACACGATTCGCCGCAAGTGTGGTTGCCCTGTGTATTTGTACTGTCTCGTGGTTTATACCACCTGGCACTAATAATAAACTTGTTTTCTATTGATTTTAACGTAATAGGAATTATATGATCAAGTGGGTCAACAACACATATTTAATTTAATTAGAGGGTTCATAATTGTGAGGCACAATCAATTTATTTAGGTGTGGGGTCGTCTGTGCTTCATGATATTAGGCAAGACTTATGAGTCTGATGCTTGTACAAGTTTATCATATATTTTTAGTAGATGATAAACTATTGTGCCAGAATTATGACATTATGCTTTAAAAACGGTCTTGTTAAAACATCTACGGTTGCATGTGTCTATATTTCGCTGACCTAGCCGAATAATGTTTTATTTCGGATAAAACAAATATGTTGATCAAGTTAGGACTGAATAAATGTGAGATGATTGTATTCTGAGATCATCAAGAAGACATTAGAAGGATAAAAAGGGGTCATGAATGGCATTTTGTGTATTGTCCAAGACATTACATGTTACCGAATGCGTACACACATGAGTAATTGTGCAAATCCTTTCACAAGAAAACATTGTTACAGTGCATTACCGAGTCAATTTGCATCTGGCAATTGTACTGTGATCTTGCTCCAGTGTTACAAAAAGTAAATTCGATAGACATCAATATTATTAGGGCGATATTGCAGTGACTTGTTATGTTCACCTCGAGGGCGTTAACACGACCGTTAAATCACTGGTGCAAACTTTTTTAGAGATGCATTAATAAATAAGCCAATGCTATTTCCGAGGTAGTGTCAAGGACCGTTCGTATTTTAAAAAAAGATGAAAAAATCCAGAGGGTGTGTAGGTTTTGTTTGTTTGTTAGTTGTTCACCATATTCCACGTCATTTTCAAAACTCGGACGATTCATTGCGATTGAGCGATTGCGCGAAGATCTATTGAACTAACAGGGATAAAACATGCAATCACAATCCATTTGGAAACGTTAGGCACTTTATAAGTTTCGACATGGTGGACTTTAAACAAGCAAATCAATGTTTGTTTGCAAATCTTAATCCAAACAATCGGTAATGACATTAACCTATTGCTTTAAAAATAGGAAAGTTGCTTCATTAACACAATAATTTGTTTAATCTCTTTCAAAACAGATCAAGCGAACGCCAAGGAGGGGACGCAAAAAAAGGAGATGAGTTCAATGTTCCCTCTTCATATGATTATGTATACGTCAACTATAAACGCATCTATATACATACCATACACGCGGTCATATCAACAGTTATAGATATTAAAGATATTAATATATATATAATGGACTCTCTCGGATGTAAGATTTCAACAACGTGATGAATAAACATAATGTGCGATATATACCAAAAATATAGTGCACGCGAATCTTCGTCTTTATACGGCAATTACTTCTGGCAATGTGTTTCTAAATCTCATAATGCACGACAAAGTATGAGTCGGATTTAAAATGTACCCAAAACACACAAACACAAATACAAACATGAAAACACAAGCGCGCAATTTCTTGCCCACGCGCACACACACACACGCACACACATACGTGGCTACGGTGCAGAATGAGGACACATGATTTTT